>VYZX01032304.1:0-136952 GCA_013401335.1 Brachypteracias leptosomus
CAGCCTTTCCTCATAAGGAAAGATGCGCTCACGCCTCCTCCATCCGCTCTGCTCCACGGCACAGGGGCTATCTCCAGGATCTCCTAACCTGCCCCAGCTGCCCCCAAGTCACCAGCACTGACATGGCACATGGAAAAAGCATTTTGTGTGCGGGGATTGCTGCTCCATCCAGCTGGGAAGCATTCGGCACGGTCCGATGCCTGGAGGCTGGATTTAGACAGCTTCAGCCTTGAAATAAGAGCCGCTAACTGCCAGGCTATTTGGATACTGAAAGAGTTCACTGGGGAGGTGATGGACTTACTGCTACCTCTGAGTGAAACTGGAGAGCTTTTCAAAATGTGCTGAAATGCAGCTTTTGGGTAAAATACTACAGCGTGCACGTGTGCAAGGGGGCAGAGGGAGAGGCAGTACATGAGTTACAACTCATCTTCACCACCCTCAACTTCCTATTCACTGTACTCTGCTCCCAGGATCTACCAAGGAAGGCAGAGCTCTTCATGTGGCTTTTGTCCTTCCTCTACCTGGCCATAAATTAGTTTATCTGCCCTCCATTACTACACAGGCTTGAGACACGGGGTTGCTTTGATCTGTCTTGTTCCTTCCTTGCTGCATGTAAGACTTCAGTCTCTTGAGGAGTGAAACAGTTTGTTGAACTTAGAGGTCTCAAGAAAGAACGAGAAGGTAAGATGCACTTGATGGTGACACACAGGCACAAGTGAGGCACACATCCCCCAGAGATGACTGGCCCAGATAAGGTACCTTCTACCACATCAAGAGATGGAAGTGGGTATCTTTAGGTAAGGTATAAATGCATATTCAGTGTAGGTTCATCTCCACTCTCCTTTCTTCACTTCTTGACCTGAACAGCAACTGATAAAGCTTGGAGGGTTTTTAACTCAAACCCTTGCTATAGGTCTTGCAAAAGATCCAGAACAGGAATCAACACATACGTTAGCCCCTGAAGAAATTCCCTGTGACAGCTACAAGTTTCACACCACCTCAAAGCTCTCGAGGTCCAAGCTCTAATGGCCACATTAGAGAAAAATAGTCCTATGAACCTTCACGCTGCTAATTTTAGCTCAGATGAGATTTTCATAACTTTTTAAGGACTCAACCAGAGCAACTGTGCTGACAGCAAGAGGGAATTAAGTTCTTTATGGAACATACAAGAGTCTTGAATGTTGGCATGCTGGAGCCATACAGAAAGCCACACCGCAGCTGAAGTAGAGCCCCATCTTTTGTTTAATTGGAAATCTGTGCCCATAACCAGCTGCTCCTATTATTGAGACACAATAAAGACAGAAATCCTCTAAAATCCCTTGTATTCAGAAATTCAAGCTGGCGTGTTATAGCCCCTTTGGATTTCTCCAAACCACAGGCCCAAAGAATTCGAGGCTGCGCATTCACATGTATTTACACAAGCCTTACCTAAAAAATGTGAAAAACACATCATAAAAGTACTTACTTCTAAGCATCTTCCCTCAAACTTATGTCAGTGCAAGGAGGATCAGCTGTCAGACTGCCAGCCCCAGCAGACAAACTGGCTCCCGAAATTACCTTCCCCTGTCTCTGCAGCCAGGTCTGGTCTGGGATTTTGCTTTGCTGAGGACACGTTTCTATTGGTGTCTGCCCATTTCAGGACTTTCACACTTATTTCTTTATCCGACCATCAAATGGCAGACAGGAAAACATATTTCTCAAAGCTCACATCCCAAATGCCTCACCTCCTGTACAGCCACCTCTCCCATTCCCATCTGTATCTATCTTCCACATGAGAAGTCCCTCTTCTGCCATAAGACAATTTCTCATTGAGGTGCAATCCAAGTGGGATTAGAGCCCACAGGAGACCCTTGGTCATCCTGTGTGGTTGACTGCTATTACAAGAACCTGCATTTTCTAATCACGTTGTAATTTACAGAGCTCAGTCTTGGGTTTCTACCCATCAATTCTCCCTGTTGGCAGGTTGCCGCCGAGTCTTACACCTCCGATGGTCTGAAACCCCTTCCAATTTCCTGCCTGAATGCATTTGGAGCCAGTTTAGATCTATGTTCTTGTGCCAAAGTTGGAACTTGGATAACTGCTCTTCCTCCTCTAATGCATAGGGAATGATCATAACCCTTCGATTTGCTAGGCTGAACAAACCAGGCTCTTCTAGGGTCCTCAACAAAATAGCATTTCCAGTCTCCAGTTTATACCCCTCTTTCTTGAGCAGAGATGTCATAAATTTTAGCCAGTTTTCCAGGTGGATTTCTACCATACCTTATGTGGCAGTACTTCAACATCTTTTTATGTTGCTATCTTCATCCCTGTGTTATATTTACAAATATATTATATTTATGGCTGTTGTGTAAAGCACTTTGTAGTCCTGCACACTGGTGAGCCATAGTTCAAGGGGTAACTTTCAGCTCTGCTCTTCAGTGCAATGTCTAGATCATCACCTGCACACACTGGACCAATGCTTTTTTTCTCTTCAGTTGTGGGCATTAAGTAGCCAAGATTATTTTCACACAGTTGACATGTACTACACACCAGCTGATGCCTGAATTAGTGTTCAGGAATCCAGCGAAACCTTGTGGGTTTGAGTCGATTCCCCTTTAGATTAGACTTAATAATTTAAGCTATGGTTTGAAGGGACTCTCCAAATTCTGAAATGACCTGTGGAAACTGCCAAAACCCAATGTCATGTTTGTTGGCCAACTTCCTCCCCTGAAATCCTGTAAATTGCTGCGTTGAGTGAGATGTGAATACTGTCTCCCAAGAATAGTGAGGTAGGAAGGCTGTCGTCCAAGTATAATAAGAAAATTGCATTAGTCTTTCAGGGGACCACTTACCTCGCCAGCTCGTACGCTGCGTAGAGATTTTAATAAAGTTGAATATTGCAGAAAAAGTTGTTTCATTTCATCTGTTTCATGTCAAAGAAATGAGACAGGGAAACAGTGGAAGGCAGAGAAAAATTCACCGCCTGCAAATCTGTATTTTCAGCCCAGCTTGATGGTGGTGTCCTCAGCTAGAGCAGAGCTCACCAGCTGCTCCATGGCAGACATCGGAATCACAGAGCCTTCAAGAGCCTCCACATCACCTGACTCACTGACCAGAAAGCCACACGTCTGTCTGCAGCCTCACACGGGCTTCACCCAGGGATAACCCCCAGCCCTGCATCATGGCTCCTGCACAGCCCAGAGAAGTCACACCTTGCTTTTGTCTCCTTAGTGGCTCAGCTGACGCGTGAAAGGTCCCGAAAGGGCTGGCTGATGAGCTCTGCTGGAAAGATTTCAGTGCCCGTCTCTGGCTCTGCTTAAGGCTGTTCTTCATCTCCATGGTGATTAGAGACAGGTCTGAAGTGGCAAATCTGCTAAAAGGCCCAGCAAGGCAGACAGAGGATCTTAATTAGAAAGCGGGTGCTCGTACTGAGGAGAACTGTGACCTTGGCATGAAACAGATGCTGGAAGAACCTAAAATTACATTAAGCCAGGTAATGCATGAGATGCCAGTACCTACTGCTAGAGCTAATGGACTTGTATTTTCTCTTGAGCATCCCAAACTCCCTGATGGCAAGCTATTCCTCACAAAGCACCTGAGGGATTACAGAAGTATCCAGGTCTTCTGGAATATGTTACCACCATGCTGGAAGTGGGTTTCAATTGCTATCCATGCCATGCTGTACCCATCAGAGACCATGTCTACCCAAGCAGATGCCACATGTCACTAAATAACTGTATTTCCACCCAAAGCTACAGGGACATGGGCCAGCTCGGGCTCCAGCAGCCACCAACATGCCTGGACAGAAGGTGGTGCTGAGAGCAGGTGGCACCAGCTTGGTTATGGTGCTCCAATGGGACTCCCCAAACCCAACTGGTTTGTGTCCCCGCAGCATGAAGGGCCAGCAGAGCTACTTCAGGACCATCTGTATCTGTCCATGTACCGTGTCTTTTACCTCCTGGGAGGCACCAAGGGAGCCTCTGACATAAGGAAGGTGACAGAAAACAAGGCTGCTGCCTGATTTGCTTGGTTGGATGGCACCAAACGAAACACACGGTGCTGTGGAGTTTCAAGTAAGCACTGAGCAAGGCTCGTAAAGACAAGAAGATGAAAAAAGAAAATACCAAACAACTGGATTTTCTCTAATCAGATAGATAATATTTACAGCCTACGGGTGGTGCCAAAATATTTCAGGAAATGCCTAAGCCCTTCTGAATAAAAGCTCAGGAAAACACAGTGTTTAAGGACAGCAACTACAACAGTAAGAAATGAAAGCTTTCCACCCTCTCCCAGCCTCCTTACACAGTTTAAAATGATTGCCATAGCAATTATCAAGGCTAAGCTCATTCTGCAATCTCCTCTGCAAATTAAGTTCTGAGTTGAACACATAGAAGATCAGCATAAAAACCAAACGAATCATGTAAACTGCAAGGAGCAGAAATCAGTGTGTGCTCCACACAGACAGCATGATGAGGTCTAATCCATCCCTCTCAATTCCTGTACCAAGAGACTTGAACTTCATTTGAACCATTCCTTACACTAAGGCACAAACATCATGCTTGAAAACCCCAACCCCAAAGACTCTGGCCTGTTTTTCAGAGTAATCTGAAAAATGGACCAGCTTTGACCATCTGCCCTGGACTTACCACAGAGCAGAGTGGTCAAGGAGGGCAGAATATGAGCACAATGTCCCCAGAGAACATTGGAGTCCCACCACTTCTCTTTCCCATGAAACAGTAGTAGGTATGTCTGTATTTCTTGCACAACCACAACAAGCCCCATCCCAAAAGTATTTTGTTTCCCCCCTCTCAATTACATCTACAGACACAGAAAACCACAAGTCCTGCAAGGATCTCATCTCAATTCTGCTTCATTGTGCATTCAGACCAGACCTGCCTCTGCAACTCTCTACAGTACACCCAGAAACAGCCACATGCAACAAGTGCTCACACCCCTAGAAAAAAAATCAGCACAACTATTTCCACAGAGCATATTAAAACAACTAATTTCTGGTAACTGAATGGTGTCATCGTTACCTGCTCAGGCTTCAGGCCGGGGGGGACCCATGCATACTCCTCCAAGGCACAGCCCGAGTCATCATCAGATGTTGAGTTCCTCTGGAAGTCAAACATGAGCTTCGTGACGGTCTTCTCCATCTCCAGAGGCATAACTGTTACGATGTGCTCTTCCTGGGAGCACTTACAGTGAAGGCAAATCTTCCTGCAAGGTGAGGAGAGAGGAGAAAGAGGAGATGCTCCGGTGAGTTGGACTTTAAACAAGCAAGCAAAGTGATTCCTACCAGTGGCTGGTCTGCAGATACTCAACTCAACCCTTTTTGATGCTCAGGCATTTCCTACCGCAGGATTTGTCTCTTTCACAAGGAGGAAATAAAAGTCCATGTTTGCTGTAACAACACTTGGCAATCAAGCTGAGCCACGCTGCCCAATGTTTGGGGAGATGTAATTGCTTGTCCCTTTACTGCACCACAAGGAGCATTTCCAGGGGCCAGCCCAAGCAAGAGCCACGTGCCCGCCTGGTGTGGGTCGGCTCTGCCAGCCGGTAATTGCAGAGCAGTTATCGAATTGAGGGCAGCTGAGCACTTGGCTAATACAGAAAATGGTGGCTTGACTGGGAAGCTGTGAATGACAAGTCCCTTTAGCATGCTGATAGCATAAATTTGCTTATTAGAGTAGCATAAAAATTGATTATAGTCTGAACATAAAAAGCTAAACTAAATTAAGGGAGGCTACAAAAACCCCAGTCACACTCTAACAGCATCTGAACCGCCCAGCTCGACGGCACACCAGCCCGAGAGCTGGGTGAGGGGGAAAGCACCACAACTGAAAAAGCAGCCCACAGGTTGCAATTTAACAGCCATTAGCTTAATTCACTGCAAATACCCCTTCTTAGCATTTCTTCTAAGGGTCTGCTCCTGCAGCTGGTGGTCTGCGGAGATTTTCTTCATGGGCTTGAACCTGAGCATTCATCTGCAGGGCTGCTTGGACATGGCACCCCATCCCCAGGGGTAAGAGTGATGGACTAACGTGGCTGAAAACACCCCCAGTCCCTCAAAAAGAGGTTAAAGGGAATGCTGATAAATCGGTTTCTTCCACAATATGGGTCAATAGTATCTATTTTAAAGTAACCACGCAGGATTCTGAATTAATTTGCACTAATAAAACGCCACTGAATTCTGAGGAATGAGATACGGTTTCACTTGGGCAGCAGAAGGCAGACACCTCAGAAATAATAAGGTGCCACACAAAAGGTACTGTTGCCACTGCAGGTTTCTCTGCTCTCAGGTAAAGCAAAAAAAAATGTAGAGGGTCGTGACAGTTAAACCCAGAGCTTTAATTTTCAAACACCTTTCTTTCTTCCTCACTCTCGTGTACAAGCCAGCGAAGCATACCAGTGCTCACATCCAGAGTCGAGCCTGAATTTCCACTTGGCCATTACAGCACAAAAAATGCACTCTAGCAAAAGTCAAGAGGCTCCGTTAAGTCAAGCCAGGGAGATTTGCCAGATTTTCCCATTTCCTGCCTTTCATCAGATCTAAACCACACAGCAACCCCCACGCACCCCCGGCGTCTGGTTTGCGTCCAGTCGGAGAGTCTCAGCGTTGCCTCCGGCTGTTACCTTAAAAAATAATCAAGGCACCATTTCATGTGAATATTTTAATTAATCAGCTACTGTGGAAAGGTGCTCTGCCTCAGTAAAACTGCTCGTTTCTTTGCCATTTCCATCTCATTTCACCATATGATTAGAAGCAGCAATAGGCAACAAGATGCTAAGAATAATTAATAGCTCCCAAGCCCCGGGTTCAGCATTGGAGATAGTGATTCTAACAGTTTAGGACTTCTTAGCCAAATTTTATTTTTCAGGGTATCAGTCACAAGTGCTGTGATGGGGAAAAAACCCAGCCCACATATCTCTGCCCTCCTCCCTGTTCCAGACACATCCCCTCCAGGAGATGGAGGATGGCAGGAGAGCATCACAGGTCTTGGCTTTTAATAAACGAGATAAATCAGGCCATCATGAGAACTTTAAATAACAGTGTCAAAGAGTTAATAAGTGAGATGTATGATCAATTAGACCTCACAAGTCACTCCACGTGACCACCATCCTGCAGCTCACACCACATACAGCTGGGAGTGTGAGGACCAGGTTGGGAAGTTGACTTACACCCACCCTCACTCCTGCTTCATCCCAGGCAAATGGGTATTGCCAGCGGGTGGCTTCTCCTGGTCAGAAAAGCCAAAGATGAAAAGGACACATCATCAGTGATGTCCCCAGGCCAGGAAAATGGGCTCTGTAAAAACTTTGCACCATTAAAAACTGAGCATCTCCACGCTTGGGTTTTCTGCCCCCTCCTTGGACAAACTGTACAAACTTCACGATCTTGCCTCTGAGATATTCAGTTCTCTTCCTTTCCCCTCATTAAAGGCAGAAGATTAACAGCTTTAATTACAATTATTTTCTTTGCATTAAGATATGGTGTTCCATGGGAACAATACTGAGTGTCCTAGGAGTATCTTTCCACTCCTATGATATGGTTTCCATGACTTCTTCGCATAGGTCTCACTTAACTATATTTTATCATCTTCCAGCTCACTATAATTAAAAATAATTCCCTGTAGTAAAAACTTAATATAAAAATGTACATTTCAAATGTGAGATGAAATTGAAAAAGCAGTATCCCCCCACCACATTCAAAGCAGAGCAGCATGAAGCAAGTCAATGCACGTGCCAGCGCTCGACCGCACGCACAATGTTCGGGGTGACAAAGTGCCATGGGTGCTGATGCTGTGGTGGGGAGCTGGTGGGTGCTGGAGAGGAGCAGGGCCATGGCTGGCAGCCTGCCTGGCTGCTCCTGCCACCAACAACTCGTTAGTCATTGATGCATGAAGAGCAGAGGAGCCTGGAGATGCTCAGCACATCATCGTGCTGCATACCTTACCATATAAAGGGTGCCAGAGCCCAGGTGGGGTGGCATGTCCTGCAAAGGGAAACCCATCAGCTTGGCTCTGGCCAGACACTAGCCTCCCCTAACCACCACCAAAGCTTCAGCAATGAGTTCTACTGCCTGTGCCACCAAGGCACCCCACACAGCTTGAGAAGAGTGTGGGCAGGTTTGGCTTTTTTTAAGCAACAAGAAACTAACACTGATCAATCTGGAAATCCTCTCTTCATTCCTGAGCCTTTCTGTCTTGCTCTCATCCCAGAGAAGGGCCTGCAAGCTCACCTGAGGGAAGTCCCTGCCATGGTGATTAAGAGAGGTCTCTAGCATGGGGAGGACAAGGGGCTGGAGACATTTTGGTGCTGTTGCAGCTGGGGACATCCTGGAGCATCACTTGACCCCAGGAGCTGAGGGCTGGCAAGGAAAAACCCTGTGATGTTGTGTTTCCCAGCGAAGCGAGGGGAGCTGAGAGCACGACCAGCTTCAGGCATGGAGGGTAAATAAAGGAGCTGTTAAGCAGCTGTAGCTTGTGGACAGAGAGGAAAGAAGAGAGGGAGGCAGCCAGCAGCCGTGCTGCTGCAGGAGGCACGGGCTGGGGAGCAGCCGGCAGGGCTGCTCGGCACGGAGCTGCGCATGGAGCTGCCCTGCAGCGGGGCCAGGACGGCGGGAAGCAAATGGGGAGAAAAAGAACATTTCCTGGTGTCAGATTTAGCTGGAAAGGAGCCTGCCTTGAATTGGCTTCACATGCTGCAAAGCAGCAACGGCTCGAAAACAGATTGAAAAATTTGTTCTCCTCAAGGCCAGCGCTCCATGTGATGAAGTTACAAGATGGATGTATTTTATTTTGCAACGGCTGCTTTTACGTGGTGCTCTTGGCACAACAGCCGGTTCTCTCCTCAGAGGAGGCTCTAATCCCCATCCCCAGTTACATCCCCACCTGTCTGCTGGTGCAGGGGGACAGTGCAAACTGGATCCACCATCCCATGCCAGCCCTCTTCTCTCTATGGATCAAAACAGGCATACAAGTGGAATCTGAAGCAAACAGAGCCCAACACAGCAAGCGGAGAACCTTGCTCCTGAGTCCCTCTCACTTGGGATGCAGAAGCACGCTTCCAGCCCAGGTCCACCCCTATACAGCTCAAAAGGAGCCCAATTGACCTGCAAGGTCTCTGAGATGAGGCAGTCTCTTGTTGAACGCCGCAGTTAGCGAAGCACAGCCTCTGCCATCGCTGGAGCCTCCCCCAGCCCTTTCATCATAGCAACAGCCCCAACAATAAGTTAAACCACGCTGAAAACACTAGAGCTGTGCAAGAGCCTCTGGAGAGAGCCGCAAGCGTGCCCCAGCTTTCTGAAGAGAGCTGAGGTCTCCCTGCTGTGAAAAGACCAGCAAGGACTCCAAAACGGGAAAGCATAAGCAGAGCTAAAAAGCCAGGGAAGACGAGACTGGGGTTGGCCTGAAGCCAAGGCCTTGCAAATGGTCTGTAGCTCCAGCAAAGGAGTTGGCTAAGCTGGTGTTTCCCAGCAAACAGCCTGTGTGCTGGAGTCTGGGGCAGTGCAGGCAGACTCCTGGACCTGGGGTTGAGGGCAGCAGAGCCCTCCCTGCAGGAGAAGCAGGGATCTTCTAGCCATGGTTGCCAGCTCAGCTGGGTGGGCATGCAGGACCTAGCACAACAAACACCACCAAAGCCAAGCCTGCCCAGGCTGGGCACTGCATATATTTTGAGAAGGAGCAGCACAAGAGCCCAAGCCCCTCCCGGCAACAGCAAGAACGAAGGCAGAGTTTAAAATCGTGGCAGAAATGTTAAAATTCCTCTTGGACAAAGAAGGAGCTCAGCAAACAGCCCTTATCAACCCCCCTGGCGCTGCTTATCTCTGCTTCTCACTTGTTTCTTCTGGGATGGAAATAAATGGGCTGTATCGGGGAGCAGCTCAGGCTCCAGACAATGCGAGGAGCAGAAATGCCAGGGCCCGCACCGAGCCACGCGATGCCTCTGGTGTGCTCCATCATAAAGGATTTGCATGCATTTGTGCACACATTAACATGCAAGACCTGGAATCCCTCAAAAAGCAATTGTGTGCTGAGCTCGGATGGGGTCTGCAAACGTAAAGAGGCAATTCTCTTCCTCCCTGGCTTAAGACATACACAGCAGCCTGATTTTTTTCCAGCATTATGCCATCGTTCTGATTGCAATGAGGCTTTTGGGTCAGTCATCAGTCAGGAAATCACAAGACTTCTTGGAAACGGGAGAGGCTGAGGATTTGGGGCAGCTCATGTGACCCCTGGGTCTCTTAACAAGGGTGTCTTAATATGCCTGCCTGTTATCTCCTCCCCTCATTTGAGAGCTAATGAGGCATCTTCCCACCCTATGTGAGTTCCAGCTACACAGACCCATTTCTCCAGACCTCCCAGGCAGGGAAAACATTTATCTGAACCGAAAAATTAACATAGTCCCTCAGTGTCACAGGGAGAGCCCAGCAGCTCCTCTCCAGTACATGCCTCGCTCTCCCATTTCACAGATGGGGAAGCTGAGATGTGGGAGAACCCACAGGCAGCACCCAGCTGTGGCTTCCCCATCGATTCCCTGAACATTAGCTTCATCAGAGGAGCCCCAAACTTTTGTGCTCAAAACAAACAGTTGGAGCTGAAGTTCTGCCTCCAACTTCTCAAACGCTGTATTTTGAACCAAACTCTCCCAGCAGCCCCAGCCAGCCACTGCCCACAGCCCTGGGTACCGTGGATCTCAGTGACAAAGTGGCATCTCTCTGGACAAAACATTTCTGTGACTTCACAGCTCTTCCAGTCACTTCAGCTGGAAAAACCTACCAGACGGAATGAATTGCAAAGACTTTGTACTACCTGGGTTGAAAAGGAAGCTTAGGGAAAGCTTTTATCTGCCCACCTGGGACACAGGAGGCTGAAGGAGGTGAATTAGACATGGACTTTTACAACAGCAGCAATACAAAGTCTGAGGACAAGGTGACCTTGGTGGCCTGCAAGGACAGCCAAGGGAGGGCAATGCTCACTTGACCCAAGATGCTATAGGAACAGTGGGCTTAGAAGATCAACATCAAGTGGTAGCAAGAGAGCAGTTAGCACAGTAATGCCATGAAACCAAGGAAGAAATAATCCATCAACCAAACTACTCCTATAGATGCAGCTCCCCCAGATCTCAGTGGCCTTAGGGGAGGACATGTAGCCACACATCTCCAGAAAGGCCTGAAGTAGGTGGGGAAGCACTGAGAGGATGGAAAGAGTCGCAAGTTGGACTCTTCTCCATCTTCTCCATCCATCTTCTCTTCTCTACCTACTTGGTTTGCTCAAGGCAAGTCACATTTTCAGTGTTGCTTGATTTTTAATCCCCTCTGACCTCTGCAGTGCCAACGGCAGCAATTGTAAAGGTATCCAGGGCTTAATTACAAACCCCATTTCCACTCCTGGAAAAATTCTCCTCTCCTCATCCATGCTTGGTCTCAGGCTGGAGACCAATTCTATTTTTAAGACTCTGTAAAAATCCTTTACCATTGCAAAAGTTATTCTTGTTTAATTAAGAAAAAGAAGGAAAAAACCCCCACCTATCCCCAGCATTGCCAGTGCAGCCAAATATATATGAGCAAAAGCAGCCTCTGAGGATTTTCCAGTTGTTGCCTTCCTGGTGAATCAGGGCCATCAATTCGAGAAGCAGGTGGAACATCTGCTTGTGGGTCCCCATTGCCCTGTTCCCAAACCACTGTGGCAGGGCCTGGGGCAGCCTCTGGGCTGTTTCCAGTTCTGCTGTCTGTGGTCTTGGGTACCACGTGGCAGACACCAACCCTCAGCACACAAGGCTGTGCTCCTCCCAGGCGAGACCAAGAAACCAGGACAACACACGACACAACGTACAAAACCCCAAACCCCTCAGCTGAGCTGTCTTGGTGCCCTCTTAGGCAAACCCAGAACCAGGACCACAGCCCAAAACCCTGGCCAGAACTCTCAGCGACACCCCAGGATGAATTCAAACGTGACCAATCTTTCCAGCCTGTGGACAAATCACACTGGCGGAGCTGGGGTGCATCACAGGTCACTTTGGGGAGCCCGGGTGCACCTCAACACTCTGCAGTAAACACAAGTCCCTGCTCAGGCTCTGGCTTCTCCTCATGAGCTGGGTAAGAGCTCCAGGGTGTTTAAACATCCTCCTGACCTGAACCACACTGACAGGCTGCTCCCATGAGCTGCAACCCCTGACACAAACCATGAGAGTTCTGATGCATAAAGATGAGATGTTTAAATTAAGGGATATTAATAACTCGGCAGATCTCAGAAGAACTCTCAAGATGTTTTGCAGAAGATGTAATATTTTTCTTTCATAAGAGAGGTCTGAGAGGTGAGCAAAGTGCCATAACCATGTGAGCTGCAGATCAAGCAAGAGGCAGAGAGAGAAGAGGAAAAAAAAGGTGCCATGAGCTCCAGCCTGTTGCCCAGGAATGCTACCAGGAGAAAAGATGTCCAACAGGCTGCTCTGTCACATCCAAGACGATGGAGGCAGCCTGCCAGCTCACCAGCTTACCACTCATCTCAACATATTTATGTTAGGGTTTGTTGGTTTTTTTCCCCCTCTTAAAGGTCCAGCTCTCAGCACACCAGAAGAGTAACAACCACTACATATTTTTCCCTGGTCATGGAGAAAAAATGCAAACCACTAGTGTCCAAGTTGAAGAGAAGAACAGGCTCAATAACAGCAGTAACAACCTTGAAGCTGGTGGGCAAACAATGCTGAAGCCAATCTCATGACTTTGGAAGGCAGAGGGAGCCACGGGACAGGCAGACCCAGGAGCTGTGGACACTGAGAGGGGTTTGGTGTCCACAGTGGCAGGACAACCCCAACACCACGGCCCTGATTGCCCATGAGGGTCCCTGGCCAGCAGGGATGGAGCAGGGGAAGCAGCAACAGGACCCTCACCAAACTCTCCCTCTGGGCTGAGTTCAGCAGCACTCCACACCCAAGAGCCAATGTGTCTGTGCTGCAAAGCCTCTGTCCTACCCCATGGCTTATTTTGTCAGATTTTAATTGTACCATTTGGTGGCTTTTCAGCCTAACAAGATGCAGAGCTGTATCACAGGGGGTTTCTTTCTACTGTTTAACTGAAGGAAGAAAGTCCCTCCAAGCCTAGAGTTCTAGCAAGATCTAGGCTCTCCCTCTGGATCCAAACCCACCTCTCCACAAAGAAGCCCATTGAGCATGTGGGTCCTCACTGTCTTCTCAAGTTTGCAAAATCCTGGTCTTTTCACAGACAGTATTTACCTTCCTGCCCCTCTCTTTCCACCAGCCTGCTCCAGGCTTGCAGCCTGTCTCTCCAGCACCAGCCAGGCTAAGCCAAGCGGGTTCCCAGCGATCTGCCCCGGGGCTGTACGTGCTATTTTAAGGGACTTCACCAGTCTGCATTTGCAGCATGAAAAGCAGAAACCACGGGGAGCAGCCAACACACTGCAATTGGAGCATCTCCCAGGCTGTGCCTCCTAAAGGAAAAAACCTGGCTGGTGGGCAAAAAGCTCAGGAGCAGGATGAGCTAGGCTGGAAATTGTAATTATTACAAAAGTTAAGGCTTAGATGAGGTCCCCTGAGACAGGCAATACTGACCCGTTTGTGAGAGCAATCACTGCCAGCCTGATCTGTGTGTGTGCCAGTTAAGCCCCAGCAAGGCTGCCAGCAGCAAGTGCGCAAGGCTGGGTCATTTTGTTAAGCTGAATCTGGCCGGTAGAAAACACGCAATGGGAGAAGATTAAAATACGAAGCAAAATATAATCTTGTTAGCTGCAGACAGTTTTACTCTACAAATCTTTATCGCAGGCTCAAGCTGGCATCCTTATAAATAGAAGGCAGTGATGTGAGACGTGTAAGTGCTCCCACAGTAGGTGAAATAATCGCCGAATAAAAATAAGTCAGATAAGTTACAAGATAGGGGAGCTAAAACTGAAAGGATGACACTGCATCTGGTGTGAATAATTATTTTGGCATTATTCTGCCCAGCTCTAATCCTCAACAGCTCAAAAAGACTCAATCAGTGTTTAACACCGCCAAGGAATCACGACGACAAAACAAAGAGTAACTGGATTAAAATCTTTCGACGGTCACAGGTCACGTCTCTGTCACATCTGCTTAAAATGTTCCTCTGAGGAACAAGAGGAAAAGGAAATTTGACTTGAAAAGATTGCACTGAAAAACATAACATAACCCCCAGGTTGTAGCTCTACGTTAGTTTATAGTTAGGCATTCTGGCATGAAAAAGGAGGACACTGGAAGACCATTACTTTAAAACTCTCTATCTTCAGGAAGGCAAAACATGCACAATAAACATCTGAACAGTGGTGTCCTCAGCCACAACACCAGCCTGCACGCAGTCTGCTCAGAAAAAGCCCAAAGAACCCAGCCTTCCAGAAGATGCATTTACCAGAGCAATAAAATTAACGCTGAGACATGGGGATTTTTTAATATTATTCTTATTTAGAGCCAGCTGAGCCTTCCTGATGATTTTAAAATGAAAAATCCACTATGATGGCATCAGCGTTTCTCCCCGACTTCCTGCAGCTGCAGAAATGCAATTTAACAATTAACCTTTTACACCCATAAACAACAAGAAAAGGCTGGGAAAAAAAGCACAGCTCGCTCACAGATCACCACCGACAGCACACCGAGCAAAGTTAGCACACAGCTATGCACAGAACGATGTTTATTCCTCCTCTTCTCTTCTACTTTTTATCCCTCCTAAAAATCCACGACAACTTTGAAGTCGCTGGCAAAAGGCAGTTTCTTACCTGTTCCCAGTGACAGCGCAGGAGGGAAAAATCCAGTGGGTTGCCCAGCTGTCCTAGCTGTGCCAGTTGCCTCTGGGGTGGTGGGATGCTCCCAGGACCAGCCCAAGCACCGCAGTGCCATCAAGCATCCCGCAGCTCTCCCAGAGCTGCCGCCAGACGGGCTTTTGTCGGAGCCTCTCACGCACTGACCGTGACGTGTCTCCAAAGGAAACCTGCCGTGGAAGAACGTGCCATTCCTGCCCCGCGTCTTAAGCTTTCCCTCAAACTGCCTCGCTCTGAAATCCAGCTCCGGAGGGTGCCCCCCTCTCTGCTCCCAATCCGAACGATTCCAGCAGCTCCCCCCTCCAGCCTGCCTTTTGCTAAGTGACCCTTTGAGGTGGCAAGAGGATGTCCAATTTGCTCTCCGAGCACAAGGCATTAACGAGGAGAGATGCAGCCCGCGGAGAATAATTGCCGGTGCGGGAGCGACGCGGGGCTCTGCTGTTGCATTGCTCTCCTCTCCTGCATGCTAATGAGCAATGATGTCAGCAAGCCAAAGTCACCGCATCCGGACCGCGCCGCTGCCCGGCCACCCTCCCATTTATTTACATGGAAATCAGCCCGCTCATAGAAATCAATAAATCCTGCAGCCTGCTTAGGGGAAAGGGGAGAAAAAAATATAATCCTTCTCGCTGGCTCACATTTACGCGTTTCAAAGAGTTGGCTCCGCACCAGCAGCCCAAGTTGAATGGTGTGAAGACACTAATTACCCTTCCCCAGCTATCATCTTATTTGATGGTGACCAAATCTCAACTTGCTGTCAAACTTAAGGCACCTCTTCTTAGGTACCCGGGCTATTAAAGCAATGATCCGCTGGCTCCGAGCAACGTATCATTTTTCTCCTGGCTTTCAATGCCCTCTTAATTATTTTCTGCAGTCATTTGCTGTGATTCCCCACTGGTTTTTAGATGCAGCCTGTTTGTGCACCAGCAGGGCTAAATATCCTGGGAAAGACAAGTTATTAGCGTGGCATTTTGGTTACTGCATATTTTAATACATTTCCTTTCATATGGCCCCGAGAGACGCATGGTTCATGCCTTTTATGTGTATCTCAGGTGAGTACTGTGTGCCCCAGGAACACAGCACCCCACCAGGGATGCTGAAGCCTCCTTCCCCTGTGTTCCACTCCCCTTAGAAAAGAAAATGCAGAGCAGAGGCTGTGCTGCCAAGTCTCTTCTGCTGCTCTTAAAGCCCGTTGCTTGGGAATTAGGTGGTCACAAATGAATCTCTAATTCAAGTCAACTGGAGGGAAGCGTAGTTCTTAGCTTCTGCATTTGTAAAAAGTGAGTGAAATACAAAAACCTAGTTTCTGTGGACTCAGGAAAATACACAAAGCAAATAGAACTTGCCCAACACGAAGGGCTTTTGTAGCACACTTTTGACTTTCGGGGTCTGGCTCCAGATTTCAGAGCCCTGGATTTTGGCAATATTAGCTCTGTTTACAGAACACAGAAGGATGCAGGAACCACAGCTGTGCGGCTTTCTGCAGTCTCAAACGCCTTAAATTATTATTATTAAGGCTCATAAATTAGGTTTCATTATATGGAATTACACTCGAAATCTCAAGGGCGAGATCTTCAGCTGGGACAAACCAGCCCAGCTCTCCCTGGGAGCCGCCCCAACTTATCCCAGCCAAGCTGGACTGAGAACATGCAGAGACCTCCTCTGTCTCAGACAACTTCAGACAAAAGAAAATATTCAGCACTGTTGATGTCTATAGTTCTTTTTTAAAATTATTTTTCCCCTCTTTTTTTTTTTTTTTAATTAATTCTGCAGCTGCAAGTCCAAGAGTTGAGCCCTGACCCTGTCACCACATCCAGCTGTGTCAGACCTTTCTTCCATGGAGGAAGGAGCAGCATCACAACAGAACTTGTAGGAAAAAACTCCCCTGACCCTTCAGCTTCCTAATCTTGCCCATTTTGCCCCTTCCAGCTTGCACAGGAGCTGCAGAAGAGGCTGTCAGCTCACCTCGCCATGGCTAATGTGCCACAGCCCCAAGATGCTGCATTTTTCCTCTTAAATTCAGAACATGTTAACTACAATAAAAAGGAAATGAGACAAAACTGAATTGCGCAAAAGCAAATAAAGAAGCCTGCTTATAAAATGATTATGTTGAGCAAAAATGCTGTAGAGCAGAAATTACTCGTGTTTGCTGTAATATTCTTCCCTGGAAATGTATTGCTGAAAGCACAGAGCAGTGACTAGAGGCTACAACCAGCACAAAGAAGATCTCCATATGCCAGGTTCTGTAGACACTGATTTTCACTGAACACGAGTCAAATGTATGATTTTATCTGCATTAACTTTCAAGGAGCAAATGTCCTTTATCTATAAACACCTGGGAACAAAGTGTTGATTAGTGCTCCAAGTGCCACTTGAGCAGGACCACCAGCTGGCCCCATGCTTCAGGGAAAGGTTGACAGGACATGAGCCCAAGTGTCCAACCTCAATTCTTGTACAACGTGCTCTATCTAACTCCATCTACAACAGCTTCAATCACCCAGCACCAGCCTGACATGATCCCACCACAGGGTGGATGGCAGTGTCATCCCCACACAACCAAGCATCCTACAGCAAAGGTGAGTTCTGCTCGGCTGTCTTGGCCAACTGGATCATCTCCAAGAAAGGGTTCACATCAGAAACCACAAACTTTTCAGTTAATGCACAAAGATAAAGTAGGAGTGAGAATTATGAACTGATCTAAAAGATCAATTAGACCAACACTTAACATCTCAGCTGCATGGCCAGCTATGAGAAGAGCTTTGTATCCCCAAGCAGCATGTATAATTGTCATCACTCCTGGCAGACTTCTTGTTCCAATACTTGCAAACCTAAATATCCACAAAAACAGTCTCTTCTGAGACAAGAAATCAGATTAGAAGCTGCCACGTTTAGACACACAACGGTCTGAGGAAAGTGAAAATGAGCCTTCCTGCCTTGAAAGCTGCTGGTTCATTGGCAATTGCTCCATATTACCGTTACCTACTGCAAGGCTGATGAAAAGGTCATGTGTTGGAAAAACTCCAGAAGGCTCACAAGATTTCTTGACAGATTCTGCACATTATGCAGGTGAAATGGGTGTTTCATTAAGCAGCGAGGAGAACACTGAGCTGCTGGAGCACATTATCAAAGGTCACGTGAAGGACTTGCAGCATTACAAGGATGGGTGCTGACAACTGTCAGCAAAGAAGCGAACGACCAGAAGTAAAACCTTAGTTGCCAAAATAAAGAAAGATCAAGAGCAGAAAGCCCCATGTAGGTGCAGATGGACACCTTTGCTTGTAAGTGTAGCCACATCTTTCTGCCCTTTCCTGCTGGTTTTAAAGACAAAGACCCAAACCCAGTCAACTTTAAACTTTCTGCCAGTTGCACAAACTCACCCCTACAGCTAATGTAACAAATCATTGTAAGAGGCCACATTTCATAAACGCTGTATTTTATCACCTTGGGGTATTGATCAGCTGTCAATCAATGCTCCATGTGACACTGTTGACTCTCTTGATGACAATGAGCTACAGGGCAAGGCCACGTGCAGTGACAGCAGACTGGTGTCCTCAAGGTCACCGGGCTACCAACCTGATGGGTGTCAGATCAAGTTGCAATTCTGAATTATTCAGTGAGCATCCTCTGCTGCAGCGTCCAGGGCAGGGCACAGCACTGCTACCTGGGGATGTCACAGGGGCTCCAGCCTCCTCTGCCCCAAAATGCTGCCCACAGGGATGAAGGCTGTCCCCTCTGTTGTGCCTGTCCAGGACCTGTGGGATGGCAGGTCCCACCCTGGCTCACAGTGACAGGCACAATAACAGATGTCTTTCCCATCACTCTTTCTACCCACAGAACCGGATACTCATAGTGGTTTTTTTCCCCTCTGTTCCCACACTCGCCCCTGTAATTTGTGGAGAAATCTCTGCTTGCCAAGCCAGTGCTCCCAGTGCCAGGACAGGCTGTGCCCAGTGTGGTCCCCAGGCTGGGGACAGACAGAGCTGTGCTCCCAGGGCCACGGGGCAGTGATAAGAAGCAGAACAAGAGGTTGGAGATGCCACAGCTTTGCAAACACTGGAAAGGAATGGAAAGGTGACTGCAAAAACCTGTCAGCAGTGAGCAGGGAAGGGAGAAGACCTCACATGGCAGGGTCCAGCCACACTCAACCTGGCCAAACACCCAGCTCTTCAGGGGACACAGAGGGATGTGCCCAAGGTATGGAGAAAGCTCCTTGGAGAACCCAAGTCACAAAATACAGGTCAGGACTTTAAATTAGCTTGAGCTCTCTTTTTTTCTTCATTCTTTTAAGCAAGGCAGAAGACCCACCCCATACCTCTCAACACTAGAAGCAGAGATGCTTTATCTCAAAGAAAAGCAGAATGGAGGGAGTGGCAGAGACCAACATCAGACGTAGATCATTAATCCCCCAAACCTGGCCTCCTTGGGGCTGCCATTTGTCCCTTCACGTGGCTCCTGCCCAAGCCCACGCGAGCCAGACCCGCTCCTCCTGCTGCCACCGCTGCTGTGCTCCTCTCATTCAGCAGAGCAATGGGTAAGGATCCATGTTGCTGGTCTGCAAGGAGGAATTTAGTTTTTAAAACACCATTGAGCCCAGCAGCAGCTGACACAGAGAGGGAGGCACAGCCCAGACGCACTGCGGCTGATTGTAGAGGCAATTTTCTGTATTTCCTACCAATTCACCCAGCGAGACAGGCCTGACCCTCACCAGCATCCTCCGGTGCACAGGCTGTGAGCACATCCTGAGCCATCCATGTCCTCTAGCATCACTGAACCATCCAAACAGGTGTGACACTGCAAGAGGACCTGACATATGGCTGAGCACCCTTGCACTCCATCCCCCCATAACAAGGCACCCCAAAGGGACCCTCACCCTCTGTCCCCACCATGCACCCCCAGCTCGCAGCCCAGCACAACCCATGGAACACACTGCAGACAGCGTTTCCATCAACCACTGCA
Source organism: Brachypteracias leptosomus (assembly GCA_013401335.1). Taxonomy (NCBI): domain Eukaryota; kingdom Metazoa; phylum Chordata; class Aves; order Coraciiformes; family Brachypteraciidae; genus Brachypteracias; species Brachypteracias leptosomus. The sequence goes on from VYZX01032304.1 coordinate 19,725, forward strand.
TCTCTTTCTCTCTTTTTTTTTTTAAATCACCTTAGCAAGAAGCTTTAGAGAGCTTAACAGCAATACAGCTTTTCACAGCCTCCAGCTTTAACTCGGCACTACTGTGGCTTTTACTTTTCTATGTTGAAATCAAATTTGTATCTGAATGTGAACAACAATTTGGGCGCTCACGTGGCTTCTTCCCCCTTTGCTAGCCTGATAGTATTCTCATCTGAAGACTTTTTAATAGTGTCCCTTAATGATGTCTGCAAAAGCCTCATTAAAGCACCGTATTGTAATTTAAGCTAAATAAACTCAACACAGCTATTTTTTCTTAATGACATATTTTTCTTGGGGCCTTTCCACAAACAATAAAGCGCTCGCTGAAAATACATTGCGAAGGAAATGCATAAATCTTCAGCTTATCTGGTGGTATGTTTTCCAAAGATCTAAACCTTTGATCAGCAGCAAATTAATTTTCCATTTACACAAAATAGAAGATGTATTTGCAGGATAACAAACTAACCCTGCACGGCTGCATTAACATGAGCCTTGGCAGCAGCTCAGGACTCCCTCGCTGCCTGACGCTGTCAGGGTCGCTGTCACATTAGATGAGTTTTACTTTAGTTTTTGGCTTCAAACCTGTCTAATAGGGTGTTTCGGGTCAGTGGTTAGGGCCCTGAGGATTTCTTGCCTTTTCTCACCAAGCTCTCCTCTGCACCAGCCATGCACCACCCCCCACCAAAGCTGTGCATCCCCCAGGACTGAGGCATGGTGCTTGATCGTCTCCATGCTCAGAGGTGTCTCAAGCCAGTCAAGTCCTGGCCAAGTGACACAAGTCTGGTTTTCACCTCCCTAAACCAGACCATGCACATTTTTTCTGGCAGCCAGCAGGACTGGATGAAGCCTATGAGAAAGACAGGGGTAGTCTTTGGAGCAGGGACTATTGTGACAGGATAGGGAGGAGAGGAGAATTAGACTAGATATAAGGAAGAAATTTTACAATGAAGGTGGTGAAGCACTGGTGCAGGTTGCCCAGAGAGGTGGTCAATGCCCCATCCCTGGAAACATTTCGGATGAGGTCGGATGGAGCTCTGAGCAACCTGATCTAGTTGAAGATAGCCCTACTCACTGCACAGGGGTTGGACTAGATGATCGTTATAGATTGTTTCCAACCCAAACCATTCCATGATTCTATGATTTCAGTGCTTCCCTTGTCATGCACTGCAGGCAGGTCCTGGGGCTGCACACAAACCTCCATCCAAACTCCTCAGAAACCACCGATGGTTTAAGATGGCCACGTTCCTGCTCCTGCCCAGGAGAGACATGGATGCCCACTCTTCACCAACTAAGGGAACAGAGCTATTTGCTGCTTGCTCCCAAGCTGTGTTAACTGTACATGGAGGTGGTAAACCCAGCACATTTTTGGATCCACCCTACACTCCCATACCATGTCTGGGATGAATTCATGCCTGTTGGGTCATGAACAGAAATGGGCTTTCATGATGCCTCCGAGTATTAAATTTCCCAGTGTATTTGCAAACGCAGGGATATGGGCAGTGGTCAGGAATACATTTGGCTCCCCACCTCCTGACTGCTCAGTGGGAAGAAAGGTGCCAAAATAGGCTTTTATTTTATACCTGAGAGCATGAAGTAGACCAGGATGATTTAAAACCATGTGTTTTTCTGGTCCACTCCAACCAATTACAAGACTTCTACAATCCAGCTAACCTTGATTTTAAATTAAAAAATGCAACAAAACAATAAAATGATAAGAAGTGTCATCTTGATTTAAGCCTAGGTGATTTCCCAGCCCCAGCTCTCCTAGGACCATGGCCCCACACCTTGCCTGGAATGCACAGAGCAGGTCAACGTGTCTTCAGCTATGGTGAGGTTTGCTCTCAGGCTGTCCCACTGGGTGATGCTGGATGGAGCTCCAGTGTCCCCGAGACAGCCTGGCACTGCACACAAGTGACAAGAGATGTTTGTTATTACTCCCTTTGTTTTAATTAGTAATAACGATTTGTTATCGTGGCCCGACATTTGTTCATACTTAAGAATAAATTGCTTCCTTGAATGATACGCTGAGATTACAACAGGCTTTCTGTGTTTGTGTTGGTTTTAGTAGCTCATAACAAACCATGAAATTCATTACTCTTGCCACAAGCACCCATGAGATGTGCCAACCAGGGTATGATTTATACACAGCTCAACTCATGGAAATGAAAAGGTTTTAATGGTGCCCGCAAGAAGTCAAGGTTTTGAAATTTTGTACAGCTGATTTGCCCTGGATGCAAGCTATGGCATTGTTTCATCTGCCTAAGGAACCTCAACATTAAAATCAGGGTAAAAATAATTCACTAAATATTAAGTATGTAATTTGAACAGCCTTTTTAGTGATAAGCCTGCGAGTGACTTCCCTCTCATCTTTTATTTAACTGCTTGGGAGCTATATGAAGGAAGATATTTAACAGCAAAACTTCTCTGCCACAATATAATTCTGCAAAACACTCACACTGAAAGAAATCCCTGATTCTTAATGGGAAAGGGCTGTCAGTCATAGCCCAGTCCCCTTTCTCCGTGCGTGTCAAGCCTCGTACATCAAACCCAATATACAAATCGCCAGCTCCACCAAGATCATTAGAGGCGCTCAGGGAAAGGTCAGCGTCAATCACAGCCCTCAGCAGCACGGCTGGAAACCTGCACCCCTTCCTCACACCACCTGCCATCCTCCCAACCTGCTTCCCTGCCTGCAAAGCACGGCCAGGCTCTTATCTGATTGTCAGCTATAGGGAAATGAAGCTGAACCGTCTGCTGGAGGAACAAGGGGTATCGGGACTTGCTGGGAGGGATTAAGGATGTATCAGGAGAGGGTAGGGCAGAGAGCCAGTCCCTGACTCCAGTGCTGGCTCCCTCCACCGTGGAGCCCCAGCCTGTCCCTGCTCTCCTGGATGGGTCCCATGCAAGTACTGTCCCCAGAGCATCCCTCCTACCTGCACAAGCCCCAGCCCTGTGCACCCGGTAATGCTCTCTAGGGAAGAGCCAAAGCCACCCTGCAAGGAGATGCTGGTTGCTGCCACTATAGCCTCACCCAGGCATGGCTCCCAGATGTCCCCAGCCAGGGGACTTCAGGGGTGCCCTGCACTCGTGGAGACACCAGCATCACCGTGCAGGGGTTCCTGATCCTGCCCTTCACCAGCCTGAGCCTCAGGCGTGATGCTCCCAGCTTGCAAGAGCCCATGAGGGCATCCTGCCCACAGCTCGAGCACCAGGAGGGGTGGAGAAACCCAATCACTCACTATTAACAGGGTGACATGAATATCAAATGCTACTGCTCCTGTCAGCCATTGCTTGGTAAACATGCTGAAAACCACAGGCCATTTCTTCCTCTATTTTTTTCCCTGCCACGCTGTGCTGCACGCAGCATTATCTTCAAAGGGCGAAGGGAACATGTTTGCTAAACACCAGCAGACTAAATACATCAGCCTTTTAGAAGCAATTATTGCTGCTAGAGGTTTAGTGAGTCCCATTGTTTCGTGGTTCAGAAAGCATTTTGCTGGCTGCTTTGGAGAGGGCTGTTGTTCAAAGCGAGTGCCCTATGACGATGAGGAACCCCTCCCCAGTGAAATAAAAACCAGGTGGGCATCCAAAGGGGTGGTGCTTGCTTCTTGCTGAGCTTTTCACTCACAGTGTGTCCTTGCAACAAAAGAACAGCAATTTGGGGGTCAGCTCAGTTGCTGTCAGTGGTGGTGCCAAAGGCAGGGTTGGCCAGGCTCCCATGGCAGAGGAGTGAGGATGTTTCTGGAAAACGTTCTTTGGGTTTGAGCTGGGAACCTCAGTTTGAACTGCTCTGACCGGTATCTAGACTGGTTGTACTGGTACAGGGCAAACCCCAAAATATAGAGGGGAAAAAAGGCAGTGGAGCAAGTGCTGGACATCATCCTCTTCCCTGGCCTCATTTCAGGGCAAACAGCTTGATCCCAAAAATTCCTTCTCTATGCAAACTGTGACTATTCCCTCGTACCAGCACAGGGAAACAGAGGAATGCAGTTGAGCTCCCTGCAGTACTAAGAACTTCAAACACGTATCTCGAAAAGTTGAGCAACCATGGATGGCCAAACAGACAGATGGGGGAAGGAGAAGGGAAGCTCATGATACCGGCGAGACTATTATAATTAGTGTAATAAGCAGCAATCACAGCTCAACAGCTGCTTTCCCCTCCCTGAGCGGCTGCTACACGCAGCAGCACAAACCCATGGCCAAGGAGGATTTTGACATTTGCTTACTCTGAGCAGCTCTACTTTGAAAAAAAGTTTTCACTTTGTTTGTATTCCATGTAAGACATAGAGGAGAGCACTTTTCTGCTTTCCCAGCCTCTTCACCCCAGCAAGCAGCGCTCTGTGATTATAGAAGGGTCAGGAAACTGGGTTTAGTTTTCATGTCAACTATCGTTTTGCACGTGGCTTTAAACAAAACCCTGTAAGTTGAGATAAACATGCCATACTCAACTTTCTAAAGTCAACAGAGCCTCAGATACAAACCACTCAACAGAAAATGGCAAAACGTGATAAAAAAACATTTACGATGGGCATATATCCATCCTCCTCTGATGGGCACGTGTCCAACATCCTCCTCTGAAGCATCTCTAAGATAAATTCCTTTGAAGCACTGTCCCCATCCATACCAGGTTTGTAGAAAGTTGGCAGTGCACATACACCAAGGAAAAATTGCTCTACAACTCACCAAAATCCAAAGCAGCCCCAGTTTACAAAAGGGGACTTGAAGAGGGGACTAGGAGAATATTTTAAAGGACTGGAAAGCAGATACAGTGATGTTAACTGAAGCTCACTGACTTTTTATACCAACAGTTAATTGGTTTGGAAATTGGAGAAGTTACAGGGTAGATGCTCATTCAAGCTCAGTTGGGGATTTAGGTGACAAAGCCACTTGCCAGTAGCTCACCAGCAGGGCCCATGCCACCTGCACAGGAGCCTGGCACCAGGCACATCACTGTGTCATGGTGTCACCCCACACCACTCCTGGTTGTGGCCACAGCTCAGAACAGCCAATATCAGATGCAATGACTACTCTGCTTCATATCTGTACCAAGTGCTACAAAATTCAAGTGAGCCTTCTCCAAATTTTGGAGACCTGAGGACTAAGCTCTCCAAAACATCCTCTGGTATCTCCAACAACCACTTGCTGCTGCTTCTCTCATTTTGGGAAGGCCACTGCAAGGAAAAAGAGTGACCTGCTTTACCAGTGTTGCTCCATCACGCTTACTCCTAACCACCAGTTTTAGGGGTTGGATCATCATCTGCAGCCAGTGCAGAGGTTGCAAAGTCCTTTTACGTGACAGGCTCTGGGCTCTACATTGCAAAATACACCATGGATGAGACCCAGACTCATTCTGAATCATTTCTGGTGCTCACACTCCAGGAGGGATTGCTCTTCTGCTTCCTTTCTGCCAGCCCTTGGCCTAACAGAGGTGGTCAGGATATCTGGGTATCTTGGCAGCAGTTCAAGATTCAGCTCCTGCTGATTTTTAGTGGGTGTTAAGACACTGAGAAAGTGTGTCATCTACTGTGGAAGATGTTTGGAGGTGTGAGCTCTAAGATTTTCATGCAAGGGGCTGTTTCCTACAGTACTTAAGGAAATGAGAGCACGGAGACAAGGACAAGCTTGGAAAGCAGAAGATGTTTACATCGAGGAAATTTAACCCTTCATGAAGGAATGAAGTCCCAGCTAGGCTGGGCAGGAGAGCTCAGGAGTAACTGCAAACAGGCAGTGATCTGCTGGAACCAGCATGTCAGCAAACCCCACAGGAAGGGTTAAAAAACATGATGTGTGATGCCAGAACAACAATACCTTTAATTTCCCAGTGCAAAGAAACTCCATGCACTTCATGACAAGCAGCACATCAAAGCAACAAGAGGAGTAAGAGCCATTTGCTGTCACTCTGATCCTCCCCAGCTCACCGGCCAGGACCTGGCTCACCACGTGGACCAGACAGCAGCTCCCACGCAGCCCCCTTCCTTATGAGCACACCTTAACCACCAGTTAAGCAGCCAAAAGTTAATCAAAGCCATCTTACCTGAGGTGCCACAAGGCATTGCGTTATGTGAAGTGACAAAACATGACACACCAGAGGCTGAGGTGCAGCAATAAGCTTGGCACGAGCTACACGACTCTTGTGACTGCCATTGGGAGCAGCAGAGCTCTGCTCTCATGCATGGGTAGAGAGGAAAGGCATCAGAAAGCAAAGAGCATGGGCACAGCCAAGCCTTTCCTTGCCTTTCTCTGCTGTAAGGCACCAGTGGAAATTACTGGGGCTTTCAAGTACATAAATAGATTGCAGTGACATCCGCAGTGAGTCTATTACCTAATTAGTCAAGATTAGCATTTAGTTTATCCAACAGGCATTCAGGTAAAAGAGGTAATTCTCTTATATCCGTATATGTCCCTTTTACACTTGTTGAGAAGTAGGATGAAGCTCTCTCCCAGCAGCAGTAATACCAAGAGGAACTTTATCTCCCCCAAGGGAGGTGCCCATGGGCACAATCTGAGCTGGGCACATCACTTGCTGTGGCTAATGGCACGGGACAGTGCCAGCATCATGGACACAAACCTTTGGCTCCAAAGCTCAAACCTGGCAGACCTGTGCAACCAGTAGAGCCTTTGGCACGAGCCCAGGGCCAGTCTCAGGCTCACACTACAGATCTAGAGCAACTTATCCTAAAATCTGACACAAGACCCTGTCTCATCTCAAAAGAATATTTAATCCATCAGGCTGCTACTGCTTCAGACCTTCCCCTTACCGCTATGGGAAGTCTAACATCCTTTGCCATGATCCTCTGTCTGAGGATGCAGCAGCTGACAAATAAATGCATTTCAGTCATTTAAATAGCTGCACTTAACAGATGTAGGACACGCATTAGATTTATAGCACCAGGGTAATTTGATACCTTCCACACTGTTAACAAAGCAAGCATTAATACCATTTTATCATCAGTTCTAATCTTCCTGGCATCATTTCACGCCCACGGATAACTCCTTCTATAACCCAGTCCCTACAGCAGTTATTTGACACAGGCTCCCCCGGCCACAGCCGATTTCCAGCGCCCTCAGAGCTCAATCTCTGCTAATCCCAGCCCTTTACAGCAACTTAGACTTGAGCAATCTACAAGAGACACACCAAGTCACTTAGGCTTACCTCTCTAATTGCCTGCTTGCGAATCAGGGCTTCGGTGTCAGCCACTTGCACTCACATAAGACACAGCAGTTGGAAAAATCAGATCTAAAAGATTTACCGTAAGCATTTCCAGGGCTGGAAGTGAAACTATTGAAATCCTGCTTACTCCTGCAACTGCAAAAGCTATGAGGAACACATCGTGGTAACAAAGCAAGCGTTCATGCCTCTCCTCTGCTCTGGCTCTCTCCAGGTCTATGGCTGCCTAACACAGGCTCCAATTCTCTCCGCAGCTCTCTTGCCCTGCCCAGTGCCAACGCAGTGAAAATGTTAATGAATACAGCCCCATAAATATTTAATGCACATTTTCCTGCGGGTCCTGCTGTGATTAAACAGCCACCTCATTACCCGGGCCCACCTTTCTTTCATTTTTATCTTTGTACAAAATGCCAAGAGTTGGCAACTATCCCTGTGTGATCAAACTGCTGGAAACATCTCTGCATAAACCAACAGCAACGGGCAAAATCCAAACACAAACTTCCAAGGAATGTAAAGAGAAATCTAACCCTGTCAGAGCAAATATTTCATCTCAGCTACCTCCTCCCAGGATCTCAAGAGAAAGAAAAGTAGAAGAGACATGCCAGCAATATACTTTCTTTTTGAGTACAGTTACTTGTCTGGTTTTATTGGCCTTTTCCATTGGATTTGGAGGTGCACGTACCATCTGGACATGGGCATCCCTGGGTACCACCCTGGGAGCTCTGCTCTAACAGCAACCCCTGAAGAGCTGCAACAAGAGCTCTGCTGCTCTCCCCATATCTGAAACTTGGAGGATATCCATGATTTGTCTGGGGTTACAGAAGAATTCAGGCCAGACATGGAAGGGAACACGGATCACCCAGCCACATCACCATCACTGCTCTGCCATTGCAACATCTGTGACGCTCATCTGTGGTGTTCAGAGCCCAGCTGACCACAAGATCCACCACGCTTGCATCCACCACATCATGATAATCATTTAGGAATCATGACACACAAATACTAGGACATTGTTTCCTGAGCCATTACTATTGATTTATTCAAGTCCTTCCCACCAACCCTTCAGCTGAGATGTTATTTTGCAAACCAAGGAAAGCTGCAGTTCTCCAGGGATCATCTGAGACCACAAGAGTAACAGAGTGCCCAGAGTCAGCTCACGCAGGCAGCTGGGCTGGCAGCACCGGGCACGGGCTTTGTGAGTGCTGCCAAACACGACACAGGGGATTTTGAGTGCTGCCATCCAACCACATCCCAGCAGGAGTGAGTACGGATGCTGGAGATGCTCCCTGGGGCTCTACATCATGGGGCAACACTCTGGCTTTCACCATGGGAAAGGTTTCTTCCGTGAGAGGAAAGTCGTGCAGTCCAAATTCACACCCAACTGCTAAAAATATAAAAGACTCAAAGGAATAAAGCTTGCATATGTCAGAACTTTCGGTAATTCCTCACAAATACATAATTTTTTGGCACAGATGCTAAAATGTAACTGGAGGGCAAGCGTTTAGTTCTATTTTCACTGGGAGAGTCCCAACTTCTGCCTCTCCAGTTTATATATGGAAGCGGGCTCATTACGCAATACGTGTTTCAGCGAGTTCTGCATCAGGGAGGGTGTGAAGCTAAGGCTAACGAGGGGAAAATCATTAAGAGTAATAAAGTACAAAAGCATGAACAAATAGGCTTGTCTGAAGCCTGGGCTGCTGCTGCATGTAACAGAGAGTCTCCAAAGTGAAAAATTTGACTCCCTCTGCTCTGAGATATGGGAATGAGGGCAATAAAAGGTGGTACGTGGGCAATACTAGTGAAGAACTGGTGCCAACTGGTGAGGATGCTTTTGTAGTGCTGTGCAGAGATGCTGGATGCTCAATGCAGTGCCCTATGCTAATGCATGGGAAACTTAAAAGGCCACTGGAGATTAAAAGATGCATTTTCTCATCCAGAACTGGCCCTGAGACACCACTCCATCCCCATCTTGGTTAATACACACAGACAGAGTATTCAGAGGACCACTTCAACATATTGTTTATCTGCATAACACAATGTCAGGAATAAATGTACACCTATACTGTCCCATTGAAAATTCCCTGCTGCCAGAAGGGCCAGCCCCTGGGAAGCACCAACATCTATCTCTCGGTGTCACATCCTCAAACACCAGCACATTTCCATGGCCAGCCTGAAACGGCTGGTTGGATTTATAAGTCAGCACATCCATGAATAAAGCGATGGGGCCGTTTTGCTCAGCCTCTGGAAGCAGCTCACTTCCAGCCCCTACAAGGTGTCTCTGCTGGGGAAGGACCTGGTGGTGGCTGGCAGGATGCTCCAGCATTACTGGCATGGTCCTCTCGTCACCACACTAATACCATGAGCACCCCACAGACCCCTGATGCAGCAGCACTGGGGAAGCCAGCTCATCAGAGCTCCCTTATCCACCAGTGATGACAGTCGCCTTTTGGATGGGAAAAAACTCTTTTAAAAGGGAGAAATAACAGGAGCACTTTTCTTCCCCTCCTCTGGGTGAACAAATAGACTCCTTTAAGGTGTAAGTAGATCAAGCAGCTAATTAAGGAAATAACCGATAACTTAATCAAGATCATTAGAGGAATCAGCACATTGCTGCCATTTTTTAAATGGTAGCAGAGCAAAAATAGGCTCATGCAACTGAGCCTCCAAAACCTCCAGGGAGCCCCATCTACGTGAGGGGAGGCTCCCATGTCACCCCATTGCTGGTGCCACAGCCACTGAGGAAAACACTCATATCTCCTGGTAATTTCTTGCAGACAGAATATTTAATCATCTCCAGCCGCTACCACAAAAATCCCCAGCGAATGATTCGCACGTTGGAGAAATTTGCTGTAAGCAGCAGAGTCTTCTGGCCCGGGACACAGCCCCTGCCTGGTTTTGGTGGGGTGGAGGGAACAACCCTTTGCAAAAATAAAGCCAAATCTGTTAGGCCATATGCATTTTGCTTTTGGTCTCTTGTGCTGACTTTGCTCCTCAGCCAGCTGCTCCTGGGATGGACTCTGCGACTTCTCCCTCACACCCCCCCAGGGGGGTGTTTGCACACCAGCACCACATCACTCTCTCTAATTACTCCACCAGTTGCACAGATAAAACATCTGCTGGGAGAGAGAAGGAATCCTAAAGCACACAAATAATTTGCACTGCCTAAACAAAGGCAAACAGAGGATGCTGTTAAACACCCCCGCCCAGCAAACAGCCCCAGGAGCTCTCCCCAGAGCAGGGTCCAGGAGGCTGTGTGCTCCTCTGACGTCTCCAGCAGGAATGAACCCCTTTTTCCAACCAAACACATAGTTTGTCACTACCACAGCCTCCTGTCTGCTTAATTCCTAAAGTATCCAAAAGCGATTCAATTCAGCAAGTTTGGTTCAGTACTTAGAAACCTTTGTTTTGCCTCAAAGGAACTGGACATTTTCTCCTGAATTCATGTGAACAAAGACAAAAAAACCACCCCCAACATCCCAAAGTTAAAAATAACCCTTTATCCTGTATTAAACACAGCTGTTGAAGGTTCAAAATTCACATTTTGTCATTCCACGCAAATCCCTGCAACAGCTGAGAAGACACACGGCACGTTTGGAAACCTGGAGCTAAGATAAGCTCCAGCCTCCCACAGGGTTTTACTCTTCGAGTGTTTTTAAAACAGAGTGAAAAAGCAGGAGCAGCTCAGGGGCTGGCAAAAGAAGTCATGTTTGCATCAAGAAGTTTTACTGTGTCCTCTGGGTCAGATATTAGCAGGGGACACACAGCACATCCCTGCTCTGGGGGGGCAGCAGGGCTGTGCCTGGCCCCCGGCAGCCCCTGGGCTCTGCCCGCAGCCAGAACCAGGAATCAGAGGTGGAAAAGAAAATAATTTCCCAATGCAAACATTTGTACAGCATTAAAGAGGCTTATACATGCTAGAAATCGGGTGTGATTACTTACCCAGGCTAAACAGGCACTCACTTCACACGCTGGAAAGCCCCCATGGAATGGGTGAGGGTAGAGGGAAGGATGGGAAGAAGGATGGACGGGCAGCAGCGAGGTGAGGACTTTTGGTGGCAGGGACTGTGGGGCATCCTCTGGCAGCAGCAATGCCTGGTCCAGGGGCTGCCTGCACGGCCAGGCTGTGGTCATCTGGGGAGGGAAGGCTCCCAGCTCTCAACCCAGCCGGCGGAGTGACGCCCACCGCAGTTTTAGCTTATTGGTGAAAATCATGAGCCCTAATCCAATCCTGTCTCTCTACCCAAATTTAGCTCTCCACGGAGCCAACATCCCTTCCAGTTTTGACTAGCGGTCTGAAAGCAAAGTTACCTTGCCAATATATAAATCACGGGAAGAGAAGCAATAAAAAAACCCCACGCTCAATTTGCTTCACCTCTTTCTCCCTAAAGAGTTTCTTATCTACCTACTTCGAGGGGACCACAGCCTTTTGAGCGCACTGAAGAAAGCCAGTAACTCCCGGTGTGTATCACTGGATCAAAAGTCAATAAGGTAAATATCAGGATGCCAATAAAAGCAGTAGTTACCAGAACACCCAACGGTACCACTGACGCATCTGGGTCAGGACTGTATCCCATAAAGAGGAGGTTTATAGAAGCGGTTAGCACACGGTTCCCAAAGTTGTACCGAGTTTCACAAAGGTAACTACTGAATCATAAAGGGCTGCTGGCAAACAGCCTGGCCAGCCAACACATATGGCTTTCTTTTTTTTGCAGCCTGGAGCAGACATCAGCCATAGAGACACGTCTTTCTGGGCTGCACACAGATCTAGGTGCTTGACCACGGTCGGGTTAAGGTGGGGGGGGCTATGGAGACCACAGAGCTGCACCTACTGCAGGCAGCAACCAAGAAACCTGCATTCACAAACAACGAGAAAAGCCTCTTGTGCAACTGCACATTTCTGCACCTGGTTACAGATGTGCAGCCCTGGAGCAGCTCCAGAACCCGGGCTGGTGTTTGGGTGAGCTCTGGCTGCACACACAGAGCTATCTCTGAGTGAGCAGTTTGTGCCCCGGGTGTCCCACCAGACAGGCAGCAGGATCCAGATGTGGGCAAGCTGCTCCAGCCTTCACCGAGGCTGGTGATTCAATGAGGTCTGCTCATGAAGAAGTGAGCAGGGCTTCCAGGAACATGGAGAAAGCATTTCTGAGGGGTATTCCCACTGTAAGTCCAATAAGCCCCTTTGTATTTTAACCCTCCCCCCACTCCAAGCTTTAAATATAGAAATAATCAAAACTTACATTAAAAGAAGAACTTATTTTGAACTTGGAAGTGTTGATCCAAGAACCATCCTACTCAGGAACGGGGCTGGAAGAGCACAGGCAGCTTTGGGGAGGGCTGTGCCTGGCTCTCCTGGAACAAAAGCAGCTTACAAACCAGGTTCACCATGTGAGAGCCTAATTAGACCGAAGCCCACACAGCAAACAGACAGACTACAGAGGAAATTGGAGTCTAATTTACATGGAGAACGATTACTTACTGCAACCAATTAGTGTCAAGCTGACTGACAGACTACCCAAAATACGTTCTTCCCACTCCCCCTTGCAAGTCTGAGCTTTCCTCGCTGCTTTTTTTCCCTGGGTTGTTCAGTAGGTGAGCAGTAGCACCTCACCACTAGACATCTGATGGCAAACGGAGACCACCTGAGCTTCCCCACAACAAACACAGAGTTAGAGCCACCTACAAGCCACCAGGCATGAGCTTCAGTCGAGCCAGAGATAGAAAAAGTGGAGAGAGTTACAGTGTACTTTCTTTCCTGATCTTAAATCCTCAAATGACATCCTGAGGGTCCCAACACAAAATGAGTCATTTCCAAGAGATGTTCCTGCAGGGTTCAGGTCCCAAACCATGTTGCTGGCCCTCACCATGGAAGGAAAGCACCATCCCACAGCATTGCTGTTGCTGCAGGTCAGTGTTGCCAGCTGGGACACCCAGCTCCAGGTACCTGCTCAACTGCTCACAAAACAGCCCTTTCTTTGCAGACCAGGCCCCCTCCTCCAGCTCTGCTGCTCCCGAGGAGCTCGTGGGACCATCACTGCTCAGCAGGGAATGGAGGAATGGCCACCACTGCTGAAGGGAGCCAACGTGGACAGAACTCCTTGGCTGCCAGGGCACGGGGGTACCCTTGGTCCCACCCATGCTGGAGAAGGCCATCGCCTTCACTCAAGGCTTTCCTCTTCAGCTGCACTGGGAGAGGATGATTTCATTGTCTTTCCCAAAGTACAAACCAGCTGCTAATTCTGCAGGAACCTGCCCCTCTTCCCCATCAGATCAGTCAGAAAACCGGTGAACAGACTTTAAAAACTCCTGAAGTGCACACATGGAACCAACTGAACATCATTTATCTTCTATTTATTGTTAAAGAAGAAATGATTCATTCTATCGTCATTCTCCCCTTCCCAGGAACATGCTCCTAATTAACAGGACTGTCTAATTGCTGCCCTTTGCTCCAAACCCTGGACTGCACGTTCATTTTGAATGCACAAATGACAACAGCATTTCACTGCAACTTGTGTTATTCTTCATAAACTCCTAAGGACAGTCTCTCTGAGTAGCCTCTCTGACTGTTCTTCAGAGAACTTGTGTATGTGTGTTCGAGCACACAGGGACCACATTTTGGATATTTAAGACCAGGCAATCAACCCTTCCTTACAGAAGCACCAATATAAAGCATATTTAAGGATTTTATGGGTCTTCTGGAAGAATGAGACACGCTATTCTTTTAATCTCTGCAGGCTACTTGGATATATGGCATTTTAAAAGGAAACTTATCCTAAGAAAACTTGGAGGAAATGCTTTGTGAAGTATCTAGTAGCTGTTTAGTAATATCTGGAGACAGCCAGGACCTCAGGTGGTGTAAAGCATCAGCAGGGATCCTTTGATTTCAGTTCACTTCAAGTCAATGGTGCTAAACCAATTTACACCACAGGAGCAGCATCAAGAGAGGCAATGCAGGACCACCTCACCTGGGGCTGCTTTGCTTATAGCCACCATGGAGGCTGCAAACCCTGGTGGCCCTGGTCTCCCTCTGTTCCCTCCTGGTAAAAATTAAAAGTCTCCATTAATTACCAAGGGGATGCAATGAAAATGCATCACGTGTGCTCACGTGCTCTGAATTAGGCTGTTAATCTGGTGTTTATACTCCTGGAGTTTATCTCCTCCACACTCCCTCCTCCCCGGGGAGCTGACTCACTGCCACTTTATCTGCAGCTCTAAGGACAACACACACTGCTTGATTTTTAAGTTCCCCTCCAGTGCTATGCCCTGAACCAGCTCTTCAGAGAAGGGCCTCCACCAGCTGTAATTCCCATTAACTCCCCTTACGATTCACAGGTCAGCTCTGATGACAGTGGGCTTTGGAAGTGCAACTCTATCAAAAATTATCTATGCACAGAAGATGGTCATTATAGGAGCAAACGTCTCACTGAGACTTTTATCAGCTGCACACTTGCTGCTAGCTCTTGTGCTGCTAATGACTTTATAGAGAGCAGGGAAGGCTCCAGCCTGATCATTCTGCTCTGCGGTGTCTCCAGGCAGAGGAACCTCTGCTCGGCGGTGGGCAAGATGCTGATTAAAAAGCCAATCACTCCTGGAGGGAGTAGGGGCAGGTGGGAGCATGGGGAAATTAGAAAAGCTTCTCTTGAGTGCATCCCATTAGGGCTGGTGGCAATTACGTGTGCTGATCAAGTTGGTGGCCCCCTCTGAAATTACTGGGTGGGGAGAGGAGGGGAGAAAAAGAAGGAAAAAGAAGAAAAACAGAGGGAAAAACCCACAAAAAAACTCCTCAACAATGGTGGTTTTTTTTACCCTGGCTGGCTGGGAGCAGGGCATTGAGGAGCAGCCTCCTCCCCACGGGCATCCCCACACTGGTGGTCACTTCGGGGAGACCCACAGAGATAAAAGGCAGTAAGGTCAGTTGTAAAATACTTGTAAAAATGCTAATGGTCTCAGGTCCTTTTAAAGCCCTCTTGAGCACAGCTAAATCACTTCTTTTATTTGCTTTCTGGTGGGATGTGTTCAGGTTTGGGCTCACCATGTTTATGTAGATATAATGTGTGTTCTGGTGTGCTGGGCTGGACTTATGAGCTGACCCACACCACAGCCATCACTGCCAAACTCTACAGACCATCCTTCCCCTCTTCTCTCCAGTTTCTTCACCAGTTGCACAGGGAGAAAAGAAGAAACCAACTTAAAACCATCTTCCTTTCCATATGCACTAATGGGAGCTATTGTAATAATAAAAGCCAGAAGGAAAGGGAAGAACTTTTGTTGCAAGCATGGTGCAGCCTTGCAGCTCTGACCCCCACACTCCTGACAAGGTGACAGATTATTAAGAAATATCCATATTAATCCCAATGTAAAACTCTGTGTTCAGCCAATTAAACTGCCTGAGCAGCTGAGCTCTCCTGGAGACCTTTGTACTCTTGTTTTTGCATTTTTGGTTGGGGTTTTTTTTTTTAAATGCCCTCTTAGGGAAAGGAATGGCTTCTGCAGAGATGAACCGACCCAGCTCCTTCCAGCCTTGCTCTGTGTGTGTGTGTATAAAATGTTCTTGGCTGCTTTCAAACCCTGCACATTAATCTGCGCAATGGAGCCTGTCTCCTTCAGCACTCAGATGATTTCTCTTCGAGGCGGGTAAGACAGAGCTGTTCCACTTGGCATCACATCCCCTCCCTGCCCCCTTCCCAGCCTTTTTTTTGTTGTTGTTTTCTATTGCCAGAATAGCTCACCAGCCATCACCCCAGGCATGTGCAAACCTGGAGAAGAATACACTGCTTGTAGAAGCCCACAAATATAGGAGACAGCCAGGATGCTCAGCAACAGACCTGGAAGATGTCTGTTTTAATGCATCAGATTATGAAAACCACCACCACCACCACTCCCTTCCCTCAGCTTAGGACACATCGCTTATTTCTCCCTCAGCCACTTCTTTGCCTGAACCCAGAGTGACAGGAACAGTTTCTTGAATTAAGGACTGCTGGAAATGAAACCCTAGAGAGGTCTATGAGTGGCCATCGCTGGAATTTGCTCCTGAGCAACGCAAGCCCCGCCGTCCCACCTCGATGAGCCCCATGCACCAATGAATCAGAGCATCCCCACCACGCCAAGGGCTGTCTGGTACAGAGCTAGGCATTTTTATTAACATCATGCTTGGATTTTCATGCCTGTCTGCTCAAAATTTACACAAGTGATGATCCCTGTTGCTCAGGCTACAGCCAGCCAGGCACCTCGCTGGCTGCTCCGCACGCTCTGAAATACCCACGTGCCACCGAGACCCAGATCAGTGATTTGTGACATTTCTTCAAGTCTTCATTCTATGTTAAAATGTCTTGTAGCTAGCCTATTCAAAAGTTTGCAGTCAACAGGCTTCCCTGCAGCAGAAACTGTAGCTGTGGCTTTGTCTGCTGGGAGGTGGGACCTCAGCTGCACCCCGTAGAAGAGAGATGCTTCTCACTGGTCCCTTGCCACAAGTTATGGTGGACATCTCCCTTCCCCACTCTGCTCTCATCACCTCAGGTGTTGTGCTCCTCAGCCTGAGGAACAGAGCAGAGCAGAAAGGGATTGCAGATTAGTCCATGCTTGGTACCAGTAACTGCTTAATCACACCTGGGTTCATCACGAAAGGGATGAGCATCTCTTGCTTCCACCATGGATGGGACTTCTGAGGAGGGCGGATGGATGGGAAGGATAAAAGCTGTCTAAGGATGCACGAGCACCCTAAACCCTGCGACTCGCTGGAAATCCAGCCAGAATCAGGCTTCTGCACCACATCTCGTGTGCTGCAGAACATTGTGCACTTTCCCTTATTTCCAAACATCCCCAAATCCCCAGCTCCTGGCATTTCTACAATGATTAAACACAGCTCTCAACACTGAAACCCTATAAACCAAAAACCCATATGGGGACTGCTCCCACAAACCAGCCGATACCTGCCAGCAGCCATAATCTTGGTGCTATCAGATCTGCACAATAAACGAATCCATTTTACCAGAGCAGGGTTTTTCTACAACTAAAATGGAAACAAAAATTGGCTTGCGAAGATGAACGATGCCTGTGATAGTTTTTTGCTGCACTTGATTAAATACAGCACACAACAAACCCACTTTTTCCTCCTTGAACAGTAAACTCAATAGTCTAAAATCAAGGCCAGCAGGGTAAGTAAGATGCTGTATAGATTTCAAAAGATACTGTGATTTTTTTTTTAAAGCCTGACTGCAATGTATACACACTTTGTGAAATTGCTGGAGTACCTCTGGCACCAAATATAAACATGGGAAAGCTAAAAATCATGCAGTGTTTTTATCTCAATACAGCCTATACCACAGAGTACAGCCCTGGTTTGCCATTTCATGATAAACCAACTCTTTTCTTTTGATTATTTTAGTGCATAACTGTGGATGTAAATGTATGATAGTATCATAAAACGAAAAGGGGAAGAAAAAGCCCAAAGAATTACACCAACCTGAGCCACGTGCTTTCCAACCAAAGGGTATTTGTAGATACCAGAATTATCATTTCTCTTCAAGACAACTGATCCTTTTCATGAAAATATAAGAAGCCCTAGAGAAATTCTGGTTGATTGTTATTAAATGAACAGGCCTCATGCATTTTTTTTTCCAGGAAAATGACTGAAGCTTGGCTTTAGCATAATCCTGAAGATTATTTACATCTTCTTCAGTTTTTTCCACTGCTGCTGAATAACCAGGGCTCCTTAGAAAACCACTGCCAAAGAAATATAAATCCTTTTCCCCCCTCCTATCTTTCCTCTCTCTTTTACCTGTTTTTGTACATTCTTTCTTGCACAGGAGTGGCTAAAAATACTCAAGTCCAGCAAGCATGAGAGAAACCCCTGGGAAGCAGTTAGGAAGGGTCAGTGTTCCCACCACCATGGCACTGCCACTTCTCTTCCCTCTCCTCAAACCCCATCTGATGAAATGGGAGCTTGGGTTGTCTTTCAAACACTTTTTTTTTTTTTTCTCTTCAGGAAAAAGACCTAAAAGAGGAACAAATTGTGGCTTCTTAGAAGGCAATGGGAAGAAGAGCTGCCTCTCCTCTTTGGAGGAAAGGGCTCCAAAATATGGCAGGTTCCTTGAGTATTGGGATGCTTTGGGGAGAGATGCTTCAAGACAAGCACTTTCCTTCCTTTTTCAGCATCCTTATTGTTTCCAGCCACACAAACTCCCTTTCTCTCCTGCTTTTGCCCTATGCACTAAAACAGCTGTGCACAGGGAATGAAAACAATTAAATACTCCTGAGCAGTCAGGGCTGCAACTGGCACAGTAATGAGGTCATTATGTTCCTTAATGTGCTTGCTAAAAATAAAATTACATCCAGGTATACAGATCTCCTGACTGCAGTGTGCCCAAGGAATCATCTTAATGCAAATTCTCTAACAGACTGGTTTGGTTTTGTCGTTTCAAAGCAAACCTGGCCCCATCAGGACAACAAGGGCTTGGCTGGAGCGCAGAGTCCCAAAGTTCAGCTCCTCTCAGGTCAAGGGGAAGCCAAGAGACCTGGTGCTCTGCATGGCCAGACCCTGTGTTAGAGCCAAGGGTCACCTCTCAGCATGGCAGGGCAGAGCCAGGCTCAGGGCCCTCTGCTCCCCAGCCAGGAGCCATCAGAGGTCAGGTTCAATGTCTCCTCCTGCTCGTGTGACATGTTCCCTGTCACGGTCATGGGGACAGACATCACCAAGGTCTACCCTGGGAGGGATCCCATCTGGCGAGCAGTGTTGGGTTGAATTACACAGCAGCCTGTGCTGCAGAAGGCTCATTTGCAGTAATTAGAAGCATCACGTGGGCACACAGGAGGACTTCAAAGGATGCCAGTGGCCTCCATGGCACAAGTTTCTTTTTGAGCAGTCAAGAGGCAAGAACTCCCCTATGCCTCTGAGCATCTCTTAATAAACCAAAAATCACATAGAATTCTGTTTGGGGGGGTGGAACCAGACAGGTCACAGCAAAATCCACTCCAGGGAAAGTAAAAGATATATATAAAATATATGACCTTTAAACACAAGCAATTCACATGTGGGCACATGTCCCCTACCCAGACCCACAGCCAAACCCTGCTCTGCTTCCACTGGTCTCCCAAACGGAACACAAACAAGGGTTCATGCGTATTGAAATCTGTAGGAAGCTTAACATTTACTTGGCTTTTGTGTAAACACTTACATGAATTACACGAGTTTCAGCCAAGAGGCTCAGCTCCCCGCCCTGCCGAGCCACATAATTCATTACAATTAAAAGCAGAGAGCAAAGCAATCAGGCTCACCCAGCACTGTGCTGCTATGGATTTGCTCTTCCAAATGGTTTCCAATTTGTCTTCGCAGCAGCTCAGACTCTTGGGTAAAAACCCCACCAGTGTCTGCCTCAGGCTCCATGGAGATGCTGCTCCTGCACCCCCGGGCAGCTGGTGCCCATGGGCTTTGCTGGCTGACTTGTATCCACACCACTGAGAAACCCATGGTCAGAAATTGGCTTTGCCAAGCTGTAGGCAGCATGGATCCAGGACATAGAATCACAGAACATATTGGGTTGGAAGGGACCTCTGAAGGTCAACTAGTCCAACACCCTACAATAAGCAGGGACACCTCTAACTAGGGCAGGTTGCTCAGAGCCCCATCAAGCCTGACCTTGAATGTCTCCAGGGATGGAGCCTCCACCACCTCTCTGGGCAACCTGTTCCAGTGTTCCACCACCCTCATATTAAAGAACTTTCTCCTAATGTCTAACCTAAATCTACCCTTTTTCAGCTTAAAACCAATACCAGTTGTCTTGTCACTACAAATCCTTGAGAACAGATCCACCCCCGCCTTCCTACAGGCCCCTTTCAGGTATTGGAAGGTCACTATAAGGTCCACCTGGAGCCTTCTCTTCTCAAGGCTGAACAACCTGAACCTTCTCAACCTGTCATGCAGATGTCCCAGCCACAACCTCACCATCAAGCCAGGACATTTTGAGTCATGAATTTGCTTGTACCATTGGTGAGCACTGCCCTGGATGCAAGTTCCATACGTACAGAGCATCACATCCTGACAAAAGCACTTTAATATCAATAATAACCAACAAAAGAACCCCACACAAGCACATGCATCACCCCCAAACTGCAAGGCTGCCTTTATTCCCCAAGACTCTGCCTTTCTTACTCAGTATTCATAATATGCAAAGCTATTAAAGTACCGCATGGGAAGTGCTGCAGCTTACAGTGCTGCAGACAAGTGGTGTTATCAGTTGGTATTTCTTCTTTTGTTATTACAGTGAATCTTCCTACATCTCTGAAAATAATCCAATTATTGCTTACCACTGGTAAGGTCACTCTTGCTTTGAACAGAGATTTGGGTAATACTCTGATTACTCTTAAGCAAATATTGCTGGGACTTGGGCAGAAATTTCAGAGAGATTGAAAATCCATTTTACTGGAAATCGCAGATGGAAAAATATTCACACTCCAGAGGATATAAACAACAACAACAAAAGGTATGATTTCTCCACCTTATTAGAAAAAGATTGGTTTATCTGAAATCAACAGCATAGATATATTCAGCTATTAAAACAATATATAATTTCTCATATCATATAACCTTCAGAAGGTGGCAATCATTGAGTCTTTATTAAATGTTCCCATATGAGCTTCAAAAGGTATTGAACTACTTAAGTGCAATATATGGAAAACAGCAGAAGGTTTGTATCACTTGTGGGAATAAAAGAGCTCCCAGAGAAAAGCAGATATCAAAGATCAATCCGTAATAAGGAAAAGGAAGTTAACAACCATTACAGTGGCCTCAGATAATTTTTCTGTATTGAGCCAATGAGATAACAGCAAAATCACACAAAATACAGATGATGCCAAAAAAAGGTGTCTATTATGTTT
The DNA here is from genome assembly GCA_013401335.1 of Brachypteracias leptosomus. Lineage (NCBI taxonomy): Eukaryota > Metazoa > Chordata > Aves > Coraciiformes > Brachypteraciidae > Brachypteracias > Brachypteracias leptosomus. The sequence continues at coordinate 40,801 of VYZX01032304.1, forward strand.
CTTTTGGTGCAATTAATCACGGTTTCTTTATTGTCAGACCATCTTTAGGTAATGGCAAAAAAAGGGAAAAAAAAATACCCAACTCTTTTCCCCCTCCCCCTTAAGAAGGAATTAATCATATTGTCACTGAAAGATGCTTTTTCTGACATCACTTTTCTCATCCTGGCCAACTGATATTAAAAACAAAACACTTCGAGGGCTTGCTGTCCTTCTGCTGAAAGAGTGGAAAGATGCTCAGAATTAACCCCCGAGTGTCCTGCCAGCTCATCTCAGTGATACCACCAGAAAACCCAAACTGATGTCTCTGGAGCAGGGGAAGGATGACAAAGGCCAACAGCTCTGGGGGTGGCCATGGCTGCTGACCCATGGATGGCTTCTCCTCTCCTCCCTGCAACTGCATCACTTGCTGGAGTTTCCTCCCAACACTCCCCCCATCTTTATCCCCAGCTGGGATCTGTACCAGCATCCTGGGTGAACTCTCGCCCAGCCTCGGGGGGTTTGGCACAGAGACACATCTCTGCCCTTTTCACAGACACATCCTTCCCCCCCATTCAGGCTCGTGATGTTTGCAGCTCTGCAGGCAGATGATGCCAGGGCAGGACCTCACAGGGCTGCAGGAGGAGCTGAGGCAGCCGGTGACGTCCCACCAGGGACTGGGACGGGTGAGCGGGCACAGCCCTGCACTGTCCCTCTCCTAGGAAATCTCCTTGTCTGCCTCAGACAGACTGAAATCCTGAGGGGATAGGGAAGAGTGCAAATCACATCAAGGAAACCTATTTAAAGCAATACCATGCAGCAAAGGCAAAACGTGAGCGTGTCTCAGCCCTCACAATGACTCCATTCTCTCCAGCGAGCTGCCTGTCAGCTCAGGGCAAGCCATGGGGCTGGGGGTGATGCCCAGCACCAGTGCAAGGCAGCACTACCACAAAGCCTCACCCTGCCTGTCTTTGCCTCCTGCCTTCCCATCTTGGACCAAGAAGAGTTGGGGGGGAAGGGACCACTGCCACGGCAGCCTCTGCCCCTTTCTGCATCCTTCCTGATGCCCATGGGACGAAGGAGACCCCAGCCAAGGCTCATTCCCTGCTGAGGGCTAACAAGCCCCATGGGGTGCCCAAACCCCTCACAGCACTGGCCTCACTCCCCTCTCCCCATGGCCAGGGGGCAGTGAGCAGCCAAATGGGGCTTCAGGCACGTTTGGCAGTGGGAGGTGATGCTCTCATCTATACACTTAACATGTTTTCTATTTTGAACCTCAGTCCTGGTGCCTTCCTCCTGTTTGCTCCTTAATGCTTTACTCATTAATGCCCACAACCCACTCTGCAGCACGGACACCTGCACACTTTTAATTGCCCCTGGATTGCCTTGATTAGATGCCTTTCAGGGACCTTTGACTTTTCTCTCAAGAGGTATCCAAGAGACAGGCTGTAAGGTAACAATGCCAACCCAGACTGCTGGGCTTTATTTCTTCTACATACACAACAGCCAGGGCTTAGGCTGCGCTTAGATCTCCCCTGGGCATCTGCAGTGCTATGAAATCAGAGTGAAAAGGGTACAAAATACTGTCTAACAGCAACTGCACTTCCACTGAGCTACAGGCTCATGCCCTGTGTGCTTATTCCTACAAAAACATAAGGAAGCTGCCAACTAATACTCTCTTTCCTAAGTAATAATTATATTTGCCTTTTTTTTTTTCACCATGAGACCTGTTTTTTTTCCAGAGAAAAAGCAGCAGCCTGAAAAACTGAAAACTGAATATTTAACAAATAAATTGAATGTGTGCCTTAGGAAGGGCATTGGCTATTTTAAGCACATTAGACTGTTAGGTTAAATAGCAGGAAACACAGAAAGAAAAATACACACAGTTTCGTGCTCCTTGTTAATGGTACGAAAACCCAGCACACAGGAAAGCCCAGGGGACAGGATTTTTACAGCCATTCTGTGAGCTGCAGAATAACCTCCAGATTAAAAATGCATTAAGATAATTAGAATCAAAACATCCCTGTCACCTGGCAGTCTTGTACAGCGAGGAAAGTCCTCAAGGCGTGCAGGCACGAAAGGCATCTGCCTTCCCAAATCCCTGTCCAGAAATGGGGTTAGCTCCCCAGCATGCACACCAGACCAAGCCATGCCAGCTGCAGGAACAAGCCATCCTGGCTCCCTTGCTGAGGACAGTGCTTGCAGAGGGACCCAGGACCTGCTGCTGTGGGATGCAGGTGCTTTGGAAGAGCCCAGCATGCTGAAATGCCTGGGTGGCTCCTCACAGCATCCCCTTTCCAAAAACCAGCCTGGGTGAGACAGGTTGAGACTAAAGAAGTGATGGATGAGTTTGAGATGAACGAAGAGATGCATCACCCGAGGAGAGGCAGGGCAAAATGGTGACCCCTAAAGGTCCCTTCCAACTTCTATTGCGTCCAGTTCTGGAGCCCCNCTATGAAAATGCAGAGCCAGGTAGCAAGCAGTGCCTGTGATTATGTTGGTACAGCCCAGCCTTGACACTGGCAGGGTTTTCAAGGCAAAAAATAAATAATAATAATAAATCCCCAACAACCCAAATTCAGCTGGCAGACCCCTTTCTAAAGAGGCTTACACAGATTCCATCAAAAGCATAGTTGTGTTTAATATCATCAGTTTACAAACAACACCTGATGGTGCTGAACGAGTGCTACATCTCCCAAATAAACTTTAGAGTCAGGAGGCCCAAGAGAGGATCCTCACACTCTCATCTCCAGGGCTGCTTAAACAGGAGGAGCCCAGGGGGGCTGGTAGCATGAAAACAGCATGGATGGATTTGATGCAGAAACCCAAGCCAGCTCATTAGCATGGAAGCAAGTGTGGTCAAAGAGCTCACGTCTGCACCAAAGCACCAACCTGGTGTAATTGAGCCTGGCTATTTAACCAAGACTGAATGAGGCTTTACCACATGGGGGTGAGATGAGAACCTGCTGCTAACTCCACGCTGCAGGTACCACAGGGAGGGGATGGTGGCCCTGGCCACACCTGCAGCCCAGGGTGGCACCGTGCCACCATGCAGACCTTACACAGGTCTTAAACAGTCAGCAAACCCCACATATGGTGGCATTTTTCCATAAATCCAGTCAAATAACCAGTTGCACGGAGCAAACACACACTGAAGTAATGCTATCAAGGTTCTCATCAGGGATGAGTATGTCATGAATCACTGCTGAAGCCAACATTAAAATGATATTGATGTTAAGAATCCCAGGCGCCCCATTTGGTGCTCATACAACATATGGCACATGTGAATTTTAGAGCTTTTGTATTAATCTGCCCAGAATGCCATCACTTTGCAAGATTTCATGAAATATTAAAATTGCTGAAGATAATTTATTTCACAACTCCAGGCAAAGGCCCTGGGAACGATGAGAACCTCCCCGTTACATTCAGGCAGGTCTGTGAGTCGCAGCCCTAATATCTCACATCTGTTTGCTGAGTGGGAGAAAGACATGATGTCTTTCAACTCTGCTACTTGATGGATCGGCCTGAATTTGCTTATTAAGGTTTCTACTATCCATTATCACTGCAGGAAACAGAGAGGGAGGGATGACAGACTAAGCATGTTTATCAAACCATGTGAAATCCAGAGAGACACTCAAAACAAACCTCTCCAACCACTGCAGGGAAGTGCCGGGCATCTTTATTGACAGCCCAACTGTGAATTGCACAGTTGGCTTCTAAAAACCCAACAGAAGGCTGTGGTGCATGAGGACAGCATAGGAAAAGGCTGAATCTTCATGCCTCATGATTAATATAATGCTAGAAGCATTTCAAAAGGACTCTGATCACCTGTGTGCAAAACAGTATTTGAGATATCAGCAGGTGGCCAAAAGGATCATGCACCAACGCACAAACCCAAACAGTAATGGATGGAGGCAGAAAGCAGCCGGGGCCAAGATATTCCCTGCTACAATGATTACTGTAGAAGAGAGTGATTTCTGCAATATGTATCAGGAAAGATTCAAAGCCAACAGCTGCTGGGAACTTTGAACAACCACAGAATTCAATAGCAAATCTCTGATGAATGGTTAACACCTTGCAAATCTCTTTTCAAGAGCAGAGAGTGGGATAAAACCAGGAGCCTGCTGCAAAACTATGCGAGCACAAGATATGAAGTCAATATTTCAACCAACTCGTCTCAAAAAAGGAAGGGGTCATGCAAGGTCTCTTAGTCCAGCCTCATGCCCCAAGGGGTAGGTGCATTGACCATGTGGGTAATTGTGCACATCTCAGACCTTGGCTGTGTCCACATGTGCATGCAGGAAAAGGCAGTGGAAGAAATTAACTGCAGCATCTCATCATGCACCGGTGTGTAACAGCCTGGGTTGTGCTGATGTCTGAAAAAACAGTTAATAATTCCTGTACCTTACACGCAGCACACACAAACTTCTGCAAAATTTATCATTCCCTTATTTCTTATTGCAGATTTGACTTATTGAATTCCTCCAAGCCTCACGACCAAACAACTTATCCTATTAAACACAAACTGAAGGGAACGGGTGAAGATGCATCTGCTGAAATGAGCATACAACTGGTAGTTACTCAGCATGCAATTATGAAAACTTGCGTCTGTATCTACAGAGATGTTTCTCATTAAAAAACCTCTTGTTAATACCAAATACTCTCGGACCACTTCTCCACAATGTAAAAAATCATGTGCAAAAGTACATTCTACTTCCAAGACGCCATAAACATGAACAGCAGAAAAACAGTATTATGAAAAAGGAATTTCAAAGTTCATGTTATTGCCCCAAACAGCTGCACTGCAACCAAATGCACTAACAGCACCATCCAAAACCACCATCATCTGCCCAACAGCAGCCTGCAGTCAAAGTCACAAATGCTAAGGGCAATGAGGATGATAAATGAAGCTGAACTGACAATGGCTACACTCTGAGTTACACTTTGATTCTACTATTCCCAGCTCCCACAGCACATATGTTAGATATATTGAGAACTTATCATGGAGACATGTGGATTTGTGCATCGATTTCAGAGGTATGGGGATTCACATAAAGGGAGCACGAGTCTGTGCTCACTCCAGCCAAGACACTCGTTCATTCTTCATATGCATCTACGGGTGGGAACGGGCTCGTCAGCATCATTCATCCCTAATAAACATCTGGATGCCAAAAGAGAATGAAAGCTGACGCAAGGCTCAAGTCTTCCAAAACTTTGTGAGCTCTCTAGATCCTTGAAAACTAAACACTGAATTAAATAATGTATCTCTTGAGCTGAAAAAGAGAATTTTCATTTCCACTTTCAACCTGTGCTAAATTGTAATGGCTCGTTGCTCCAGCGTGTTGGCCCAATGTCCCAGCTGATGAGGGATGACCCAGCAGATGGAGTGATCACAGAGCACAGAAGAAACAAGGAGAGATTTTGCTTTAGCAACTCTTTTCTGGGAAATGATCAAGTGGAAATAGTCCCACTAAAATAAGGGGGGGTGGAAAATAACAACAGGAAAAAAAAGAAAAAGAAGAAAGCTTTCATGCACCACCGAAACTGCAGATGGCCACTGCAGCTCAGCTGCCTTGCTCCCACTGGTGCTCCCATGTGGGATGCTTGTTGAAGCATCATCCCTTGAGGGATAAACCAAGCCCTTGTTCATCACACCCCAACCTGGGGCCCTGCTCTCTCCCCCGGGTGATCACAGTGCTCAGCTGGCTGGGATGCAAAATTTTAACTGGAACCAAAGAGTCATGAATTGGCTTCACAGTTTTGTTTCTGGAAACCTCAGAGCAGCTCTGTCCTTCCCCGTGTATTGTTTCATTGGGTCTCCTTGCTTTTATAGGAACATCAGACATAACTAAGAGCAGGAAATGGACAAACACACCTGGGAAAAGTCATTGAAATACTTGTAACGTTCCCTTAAACGTTCATTGTTTGCTTTGCTGGAGGACATCACATGCTCTCTGCATGCTAAACACTCTGGCAAAGGAAATAATCATGATCCTCCCATGCTTTAATCCACAGCAAATTGACCTGGATCACCACATTATACCTGTCCTAAGGAATAAAGGAGGTGTTTCTCCAGGACACTAGTCTCTCCTCAGCTCAACTTCTCTGGGAAGCCCCTCAGTGGGTCTGGCTGTTTGCAAGCACATGCAAAACCCCATTGCCAATCCTTTCTCCAAGCCTTCAGCACCAGAGATTTGGCCACTGTGATCTACTCCAGACAGGGCTCCCTCTTCACAGCACTGCTTCTTTACTGCACCTCCACCAGAGACATAAAGTGCCACTATGACTATGCTGATGATGCTTCAAAATTACAGCTTTCGTTCAGTTCCTGGCTAGAGTTTAAAGGATTATTGACTCAATGTCAAAACCTCAGCCATCACCTTTGTGGTGTGAGGGTTCTCAAATCCATGCAGCACACCAGCGAGGTGTGATTATCCATTGGGGTGTGATCCCTGCTAACACCTTGGCGAGATGCAAGGTCAAAGCTGGTGGACAGTTTGCTCTCAAGTAGTCATTGGAGATGGAGGTGAAATCATCTTGATGCGGTGGCAGGTGTGACCAGCACTGCTGAGGTAACTGCAAGGTGAGAAGGAAGGTGCACACCTCCCCTGAGAGTCCACAGCCATGACTTTGTGCCAAGCAATTAGGGATAGACTCCATCCATCATAAACATGCTTTTTGTTTGCAAACTAAACTAATGACAGAGCAGAATCTGGTTTCACTGATGCTTCTCAAAACCAAGGGTGCAAGAATGTTTCAGCACACCCCGAGAGGATTTGCCTTTTCTGCACTAGGTAGAACATCAACACAGGTCTCTGAGACACATTTTCACCCCCTCCAAAAAAATGATTAAGCATAGTACTTTTGGTGATTTATATTTCAGTTAAGAAGACTACTAACCTATGAATAAACCCACTTATCACCGACCAAAATCCAAAGTTACCTACAAGGAGGGTTTCAGCAAATGGGGAAAACAAAGCCTCATGTGCTGTTAGCAGAAGGATGCTCCATCGTTACCTTCCCAGATGCTCCGGACATTCAACATCACAACCATAGTGCACTAAGTCAACATACATACTATATATACTACATTAAATATATCTCAATGCTCCAGATCTTCAAAGAGGCAGGACTATAGACCACTCATCGACAGAAAAGCTACTGCGTGATATTCTCCACACAGTTCATGCTTTCAATCTGCTTAGCACAACTGTCCTGGGTGATTTAAACAAGAACCAAAAACCTTCCCACAAGCCTGAGGCAGCACCATCAAATTCGTAAATACCTTGGGCTCCACGGAAGGTTGTTAATGTCAATACAGGGAATCTGTTTGATGCAAATCAAAAAAGGAAAAAACCAAAATACTCATTACAGAGTTTCTTGTAAAGACAGTGCTCAGCTAGAACCACAACAGTCTGTTTTTGATTAGAGCAAGCCATTTAGTGCTGACATTATTATTTGTTGTTTCTATGGTTTCTTGGGTGCGCATCACTCTTCCCAAACACGGGGAAAGGCTCGAACTCGTCTGTACTGAAGTAAACAAATCCTGCTGGGTTTCAGCAAGGTTGAGTTCACACAACCCTTTGCCCTCCTCCCAGCCTCAATACAGCTTTCCAGGTGGGTTTAGTTTCTTCTCTTTCTGGATTAGGAGTGGGGTTCCCTTGCGCATTCATCCATCCACACTAGGAACTTCCCATCTTCTCCTATCCCCTTCCAGAAGCAAACATTCTCATTTTCATCATGTATGAAAAATAAGCCATTCCCACCTTAAGGAGAATTTGGGCCCATTTAAATCAGCTCAGTGCCACGGATGTCAAAAAGAACCTAGATGAGCTTCTCAAATAAAGTACATGGTCCCCATCCAGCTGCCTCCAAAGTGCATCTTCTACATAGATTCATGGTGGTGGAAGCCCCATCCCTGGACATTTTGAAGGCCAGGCTGGATGGGGCTGTGAGTAACCTGATCTAGTGGGAGGTGTCCCTGCCCATGGCAGGGGGGTTGGAACTAGATGTTCTCTGAGGTCCCTTCCAACCTTGACAATTCTATGGATGGCACGTGGTGGCCCTGCAGGCTGGCAAAGCCATCCTCAGCCATCACAGAAGGACGCCTCTCTTCAGACTTCTCAATCTGAGGCTTATTTTGTTTTTTTCTTAGAGAAAAAACCCAAAACAACAAAACAAAAACCTCCAGTAATCTCCCAGGTCACAGGGTTAGAAAATAGGAGTCCAACTTTAATTAGCCAAGGGTGCTTAATGGCCCCATAAGCATGTTGTATGCTGTGACCTCAGCTCCTTGGCATGGACTTTTATTTGGCTGCAAGAGATGACACCAAGCACACAAAAGCGGCTGCACAGCTACGGGGTCAGCTTGTGCAGTATTAATGAAGCAATATAGATGATAAGAAATACATCCAGTGCCTGGATACGTGTATGCTCGTGGGAACTGGGCTCATATTAAACAGCAAAATACTGATCTATTGTGTAGGGTGTGCATCTGAAAGAATGGTTTCCAGATGGGACCACACCACTCGTAAACAGAGATTGCAAAAGCTCTCTTTTTAAATAAAATAGAGTAAAAAGAATAGTGTAGGTACACATATAATATCTATAGTAAACATATATATTGCTTACACTTTCCCGAGGAGACGTGATCACAGCTCTCCTTTAATTTGTGCCTCTTTTGTACCTATATTGAGTTTCTGAGCAGAAAGTATTTGTTGACACAAAATGGGGCTTTCTACCTTAGAAGAGGAAAATTTCAAGGAGAACTGCCACACTTTGCTTTTGCCCCACTAAATTCTTCTCCCAGCTCTAGATGGCTGGGATGGATTGCAAGGCTGGGGTTCAGACAGCAAGGAAAGCAAATGTAAAGTGGTTTTAATTTTTACAGTACTTCCATATTCTGTACACAAACCCCTACTCAGAGTAAACAAACCCATTGCAGAGCTGGAGAGGGTGATAATCAGAGTACACAGAACTCAATAAATATGTCAAACCATCAAACTGTCAGACTTGGCTCTTCCCTTTGCTGTTTGAAAGGGAACAAATAAACCCTGGGAATTCATAAAAAACCATTTAGAAAGGCCATGTAATAACAAGGCCAGTAATAAATCACATTAGTGAGGCATCCCAGTACAAACTGGCACTTACGTGTTGGAGGAATCGATCTTGGAAGAAAAGTGTGTTCTCCACCCCTCTGGAAACGTTATTAAAAATCTGCCTAGTTACCATTGACATATTGTTCCCAAAGCTGTTGAAAAATTTCCTGCTTTCCAGTGATTTCCAGAAATGTTCACCATGGGCTGGAATTCCCACCAGAAGCTCCCTTGGGTTCCCATGGGGCAGGTCACTGAGTCCCTGCTCCTCCTGTCCCAGGATGCTGGACAAGAGGCAGGGGGGAATCAGAACACCTGAAAACTATTTTACTTATTACAGCTCCAGGATTTGACTTCTCCTTTCTCGCCTGTTTGCCAAATCCAGCTATTTGCTTATCCCTTTCATTTAAACATTATTTTCCCCTTTGATATAAACAGTTTGTCACTGGAGAGCTGCTCTACACCAAATGAGGGCCGTAAGCAACATTCTGCCCTCTTACTTATGTAAATACCATTTATTCACAGCAGGCACAAAGTGCAATGTCCAAACTGGGGCTTGAGAAGCTTTGTACCCACGCTTGGGCAGAAAATCTGAGAAATGTGGGAAGGTTTGATGGGGGATAAACCAGAGGGAACCTCAGGGAGCTGCTGGAGCTCTGAGCACCTCGTCGTGCCAAGGCTCACTGTGCACCACGAGCCACCCAAAACCACAAAGTCATTTTCTGCAAGTCCCAGCGGGTTCTAAAAGGGCACATTTTTCCAAGTGGAAATGTCAGATTGTGGCAAAGTCAGGACAGACTTTTTTGCTTTGTGTCATCGTTTTATCCCAGAGTCGGATGGAGCCTTGCAAGAGGAGTCGGGTGAAATGGCAGCTAAAATATTATGGCAACAGATTTGTGCTACAGGCCAGCTGCTGAGGTGATGAAAAAGATTATTTCCCAGTAAAATAGTATTCCCTGAATGACTGATTGTGCACCTGATACAGGTTTGGTACCCAAAAAACCCCAAATCCATAAGAAAAATTATTTCAAATCCTGTTTAATCCCTGGTTACTTCACTAATGACTCCCAACTCTTCCACTATTCATCTGTGTTACTACTTCTGTTTATCAAGTATTTCAACAAAAAGTGGTTTTCTTTTTGTTTTTCTCTTTTTATTTCCAATTCCTATTTAGAGACCTCAGACTTGAGCTTCGAATATTGGCTCCACTTTGCTGCTTTTCATCTTCCACATAAGCAGACTTGCAGCTGATGGAAATAAGATAACCTCTCCTCCCCGTGGCCCTGGGCAGAGCCCAGAGGAAGATGCAACTCCCTGGATAAACACCCTGTGAGTCACCTCATTACTGAGGCTGGGTGTAAGCTAATTAATTGCCTGTCTCTGTTCCTCTGCACTGTATGAATCCAAGGCAGTCTCCCCAGAAAGGCTGCCTGCCTTGCAGTTACAACAGTCTGATGTTATGAGCCAGAATTGGTAAACATGATGCAATTAGAAAAATAAGTTGATGTGGAAAATCAGTTTAAAGGGTCCTCGAGACAAAAAGCACTTCTAGATAAAATGCCTCATAAAAATGCACGTCATAACATCCCGGCTGCAGCACAACCAACAACCCGGGATCACATTTTATTTGTATGGGGTGAATGACACCCTGAGACATCTCATTCTGCCTTCCCCATCACAACCCTGTATCTGAGGTTCATAACCCTGTACCAGACCCTCTCCTGCCTCCCAAGCCACCTTGGCTAGCCCAGACCAAGCACTCGTGAGCACACAGCCGTGAGGAAGATGGACAGAACAGGTCTTCTCCTGTTGTGCCTTTCACTGTTTCCCAGGGTTTCTTTTTGCATTTACTGCCATGTTAATTCCTCTAAAATCCTACAATAATCACCCTTAATCCAGCTGCCAGGATCCCAGCTTTTGTTACCTTGCCATTTACTCTAAGGAAGGTGTGAAGCTGCTTTATCCCACCAGAGTCACAGACAGATGAGTTTCTAATTGCAGAACCATTCCCAGGTTCCTTGTTTCTACTTGCAAACCAATTTCCATGTGGGAGAGGAGAAAGCCTTTGCACAAACCCTGTGATTTCACATGGTCAGCACATTTTATTGGCTCTCTTGGCAGCTCACACTGACCACCATGTTTACTGTCCATCTGCAGGACTGGACAAGAGAGGACAGGTCTGTCTGCCAGTGGATTCTTCCTCTTCAGAGGTCTCAAGAAATTTGAGTTGGTAAATCTCTGATCTCATCAGGGGGCTCCTGTGAATCACAGCCTCTCAGTCACAGTCAGAGGTCATCAAGAAGCATTTTTGGTTGCAAGACCATCACTTCAGGATGCTCTGCCCTACATCTCCAACAGCTGGTGCACAGGCTGAAGGGAGGGCATCTACACCTTAGGAGAAAGCTCAGCTGCAAAGCAGGCACCATACAAACATGTGCCTGGTGTGATACCTCTACCCTTATGACCTTTTAATCCTCTTTAGGAGGGAACAAGTTTATCATAGTATCATTTAGGTCGCAAAAGACTATCTAAGATCAGAGTCCAACTGTTAACTCAGCACAGCCAAGTACACCCCTAAATCATGTCTCTCAGCACCACATCTACATGTCTTTCAAATACCTCCAGGGATGATGACTCAACCACTTCCCTGGACAGCCTGTTCCAGTGCTAGGCAAAGCTTTTGGTGAAGACATTTTTCCTAATATCCAACTTAAACCTCTCCTGGTGCAACCTGAGGCTATTTCCTCTTGTTCTATCGCTTGTTACTTGTAAGAAGAGCCTGACCCCCACCTCATTACAACCTCCTTTCAGGTAGTTGTAGAGAGCTTCTCTGAGCCTTCTTTTCTCCAGGCTAAACAACCCCAGTTCCCTTGAAGTATAACCCCAGGGGGGTCCTGGGTCAGGTTCGGGGTCTCCTGATGGAGACTCACCCTTGTGCCCCCTCCCCGGGCTCCTCACCCACCTCAATTCCCAGTGCTCTCCTCCTCCTCACGCCAAGGAGCCACAAGCTCTTTAGGGATCAGGACTGAGAACATCTCCTTTCTCCAGGCTCCAAGCAATGAACTGAACTGGCTGAGCATTTGGGCAGGGCTCACCCAGCACTCATACCAACGTGTGCCAGACACCATGGTAACTGGTGTGCTGAGCTCATTATGTCCAGTAACAATGCTTAATAACAAGGCATTATATCACCTTATTAGAAAGCCTTTGCCTGCTCCATCCCTGCTCCACCATCACTCTGCAGGGCCCTTCCCACCCTCTCCTTCCAGCTAAAAGAGCTTTTCTTTGGTGACAGACATCCCAAGTTTGGTGGCAAACTCTTCCCTGCTCTTCTAGGAAAAACTCCATGTCACAAGAAAAATAGAGATGGGTGAGCTGGGGGGGAGATGTTTCCCCTTACATCCAGCACAGTCCTTTTGCCTCCCCCCACCTTGTGCTCCAGGCAGCTCAGCAAAGCATCCCAGTCTCTGTGCTGGCTCCCACTCACCAGCATCCACACAGGACCCTGCCTGGCCAGCCTGACCAGCACCATTGCTGCAGGTCTCTGTGTGTGGTCCCTGTTTAAGCACCATCTGTCTTGAGTTTAGCACAACAACGCTGCAGCCCCACCAATTAAAACAGGCCACAGGACTTAAACCCTGAATAAATGCAAAGTTAAGTAAGTGATCAGCAGCGAAGATAAACAGCATGGGGATGGGTCTGATGGGAGGGTGGGAGCTGGAGGGGCCAGGGCACCACAGGAGGTGAAGACACACACCTCATAGTGACCCCAGGTTGAGCCAGTCCCCTTCCCAGCTCTTAGACTGGTGACAGTGACATGAGGACACTGCTCACTGTCTTTAACACAGACTTAGCTGTTCATTGCACCTCACCACACCAGGACCATGACAGGGAGAAAGCAGCTGAAGATTACAGGTGAAAATGCAACTTACTGTAGACCCCCAAGTTAGGGGCAAAGCCCTGTCAAAATGCAAATCCCTGTTTATTCAAGGGTAGAACAAGTTGAAAGGTTGAAACACCAGATCCAAGGGGTATCCCCTGCATGTTCTCCTCTCTTCACCACTCACCAACCAGAAAGCCAACAGCAACACAAGGCCATTTAAAAACAACACAACCACACTATGAAAAGTGCAGCCCCAGCCTTCACTGAGTTAGCAGAAGTGACCAGAGCAATACACCATGAAACAATGCCCTCAAAATGTAAATACAAAGTGGACCATCTACATCAGATTGGGAGATGAACTTCCCAGGGTTCATCATCACCCTCATGTTACCATTTGATGTGGTTTCCAGAAACCCTTAATAAAATCTGATGTGCAGCTGACCTTGGTTATTTTCTCCTGCTTAAAATAAAGAATAATCATCCAAACCCAACAGTTTTTTCCACATCTCTGAAGTCTTGAAGAGAAAAGTAAGAGGTTATTAAAACGAGCAGAGGGTGGCTCAGGGTTACAGAGCCAGAGGAAAAAAAATAAGTGGAAAGTGAGTTAGCCTTCATCTTTCTTGTCCTGTCATTATTCCTCCACTACCTACTGCCAGGTCCTGGTACATGAAGCTCCTGTGGTCCCCACCACACATGCCACAAGGCTGTGTATGCATGATGGGACCACTTTCCTTCACTGTCTCCACCAGCACAAGCTCTAGATGCCATTCTAGCAGGTGGAAAAAGGTCTAAGGCATCCAGCCTGCCTGGCATCCTCCTCATTCCAACCATGGGCCATGTTCTACCAGAGAACAGGGTCAGATGCTCCCAGTTGCCTGCACCCAGCCTGTTTCATGCATCAAGCCTTGCAAGTCCTACCTGCTCTCCAGTACCACATCCACCACAGATTTTAGGAGATGCAGGAGCTCTACCAAAGCTCTCAGAGGAGCAGCCCTGCACTGGATGCCCAGCTCACCCCATGGTCCATTCACCCCACAGGCAGGACAGGACATGTACCCTTGTAGCAGCACAGGCCACTGACCCCACTGGAGATGTCCCACTAGCTGCGCTGGGAGTGGGATCACATCCTAACCCAGGGGATGCAGGTGGAAGCTGCTCAGGGGACTGGTTTAGATAAACATCATATAAAATTGTTGAATCTCAATTCCTGCACAGAAATGTATCTGCTTGTATTTACCACCCACATACTATTTTATTAAGACATAATCTCAAACAAGAATTGTTGCCATTGCTGAAGTTTATTTTAACATATGGCTAACTGAGCCTAAGAAAAACATGTAAAATGCATTTTAACGTGTTATTCCTGCCTAATGGTTTTTATAATTTTTTTAATGCCCAATATATATTTATACATTCCAAACATTGGAGGGGGGCCTGGATGTTAAAAAATTGTATCAATCACATGGTGACTGCTAAATGAAACAAGTACTGTGGTGCCTTTGTATCAGTCCAAACCCACTAGTGCTGTTATAATTTTCAATAGGCAAAAGGTAATTTGTGGTTTCATAAATTCTGTTCAAGCCATCATAATTCTTACCTGGTCACAGCTGTCAGATGTTGATAGGTTACACCATGGTGACGGGTGTTTAAAACCAGAGATGGATGTCTTGTAAAAATCCCAAGGCATTTAAAAGGCAGAAAAATTCTTTCAGTCCAGAAAAATCCCCGTTGAAGTCCTGGCTGGGGTTAGCTGCTATTGCTACAGTTCAACAAGGTACTTACACACGTGACTAATACTAAGCACAGGAGCAGGCTCTGCTGCCTTTGATAAACCATCCGTGTACACAACTTTAAGCACACAATTTGCCACGTAATCATGGATATCAGCACACCATTAACTGGAAACCATTCGCAGAATGAGCTTCTCTGGGTTCTCCAGCTCCCCCATCCCATTTGCACGCATGCAAGGTGTCGATGTCCATCCCACTCTGCCAACAGGAACATCCTCTGCCTCTCTGCTCCTCAATTATTCCCCCATCCTTAGAAGAGTGTCTGATGGCACTGATCATCCCTACAACCACCCAGACTGACCACCCTTGGGCTTAGGTTGGAAGAAAGGCATTTCCACACGAAAGTAGCTCCTTTCCTGGGTTGTTCAGAGCCCCTTGCCCCACCAGAGGAGCATCCTCATGAGGGACCAATGTGTTCCACCCAGCTGGAGGGATGTCTGTGCCTTGGCAGGGTGTAGCCCATGGAAAGAGACCACAGAGCAGCCCAGGCTGACAAAGCAGCTGGGCTGTTGTGGTCCTCCAACACTTCACAGCTTGTTTTCTCATCCATATGATGCAGACACTGATGGCAACCAAAGGTGGCGACCATAGAATCACAGAATCATTTAGGTTGGAAAAGACCCTTAAGATCCTCAAGTCCAACCATAAACCTAACAATGAGTCTTGCTCCTTCCATGAAGCCATACAACAAGAACATGTCAGCCCTTCCCAAGCAGAAGACAAGCTCCCAACTCATGGGCAAGCCCTCGTGACAAGTGTGGATGAAGTTACACCAAAACAGCCTTTCAACAGTCCTTGCTTTTCATGCTTGGAGGGACATGGCCCTAAAAGAATTTATCCTCCTGTGAAAGCTCACTCTGCGAAATTTAATTGGACATATTCTGAAATATCAGCTTTGTTTCTTCACCAATAAACCCGAAAGCCACACTCTCACATGTTTATTTGAAATAGGGATTTAGCAGGTATTAAATGCTCTCCTCTTAACTAGGGTTCCAGGCCAGGATTTAAGTATCTGTGTTACAAGATAAATTTGAGTTCTAACCACAGTAAGCACATTCTAAAAATGGAATAAAATAATCAATTCCACGTGCAAATCCCTGCCCGCCTGGTAACCCTCCTGACCCAAATACACCCCATGCTCTGACCCAAACAGGACAGTCCTCTCACCATCTGCTTAAAGAAAAAGAAACCTGAAAGCCAAGACAGAAAACACTCCCTTTATTTTGCAGTTTTCAGCTGATTTCCCTCAAAGGACAGACCATGGGGAGGATGAACTCTGAGGCCACTCTGCACACACGCAGCATTCTTCAGACACTATTTACATATTGACTCGCATCCTGTTTTGATGCAAACCCTAATGATGCTACTTCACCACTGTCTGCAAAATGAGCAAATTCCAGCAGATCTGGCAAAACACTTAAGCCACTGCTTAACTTCCAGCTCAGCAGCTGCTCAATGGGGCTATTCAGGGACCCTGGGCAGATTTTTGTCCTCCCCGCACCGAGTGGTGCTGAGCTCTTTTCCTGGCTGCAATCTGGACTTCTCAGCAGGGGATATTTTCACCTCTGTCCTCTGGCTTTATCTTCTCTCTTGGTGCTGCATGTGATGCAGCAGCAAAAAGAAAAGAAATGGAAAATCATTCCGAATACAATGACTTTGATTTGTTTTCCGTGTTGGCCCAAAGGCAGCCGTGGTTCAGCACCAGCAATGGGCAGCAAAGGATGGTGTTGCTGATCCCAGCCTGGCTCACCATTACAACCATAGTACAACTCGTATTTTCTATGTTCCTAGGACACCATTCATACTGAAAACGCTCAAGATTAACCTTACGTCAGGTACGGGGTTATCATTTTATGATCTGTCTTTTTTATTTCTATTTTTGTAAGAGAAAAAGAAGAATTATAGCCTTTTACATTCAGTGAATCAAACTCCTTATAATTAGGGCTGCTGGTTTCCACGGTAACAAGGCTCCAACTCTGTTTTATGTGAAATAAAAAAAAAGAATAGCTCTACTCCAGCTGTCAGTGTGGTCTGGGCACTGTGAGTCTGCAAAGGGATGGGTGCTGCAGATGTGGTGGAGCTCGTGCCTGGGGCAGATCCACTCTGCTCCTGCTGCCACCACGCTGGAGGAGGGATGCACATCAAACGCTCCATCTCTGGCCAAAGCCATGGATGTGGACAAGAAGTAGATGGGGACTTCTCCAGCCATCCAGCTGGTGCCTGTGTCCCCGTGCCCTGGGACGCTTCCACCACCACTCTTTCTGCAAGAGCAGCATCGCCCACGCCCTTCCCCAAGGGTTACAGCCTCCTCTGTGATGACTTCACCTCTAATAATAACTTCCAGGGCCCCACGGACTCCAGAGGAAAATAAACTCAAGTTATTTTTTCCTTTTACAGTGCTCTTATTTTAAGAATTTGATGTGGGTGTAAAAGTAAAAAAGACACACCTATCGTAGCTGGAATAAAGCGCTGTGGGTATGATGTGACTCTGGCAAGCACCAAAGTGAATCACACAAGTATCTGCACTGACTTTCTAAAGTAGTAATTTGCTTGGGCCAGGCTTCCGTAACAGATGTTGCCATTTACATATGTGATTTTGTGTTGCTTTTTCAAATATAGGAAGAGAAAAAAAGAATAAACCCAGCAATATAATAATCCTCACCGACATGCCAGCATTGCTCTGCATATACACATCTGTAATGAAGATGAACACATGAAAAAAATAAAACGCACAAGGAATGCCTGCTGGTGTGGAGAGGCAGGAGCTTGGCAGCACCTGCTGAGGATGCAGGTCCCCATAGATCCCCAGCCCCCAGCCCCAGCATCCCTGCAGACCTCAGTCTGGGGAAAAGAAGGAGATTTTTACCAAAAGTGGGTGATAACCAACTAAACTGGTACAGTCGTGGTGTCACACCACTTGTAGTCTGCCTTGAACTCCACGAAAGCCACATGCCATGGGAAATTGCTGTCAGCATTGACCTTCTCCACCAGCTTGTGACAGGTAATGACGGCGTCGCTCAAGCCCGATTTGATTTCACAAATCAATATTGAGTGCTTAAGAAGGGAGCTGGCTGGAAAAAGCTTTGTGTGTGGATTTCCAGGGGGGAAAAAAAGGGAATTTTCTGTTATAATTTCAGTGCTGAGATTTCAAACAAACAAGTGCTTTTCTTTTGTCCTCCTTTCTTGGAGATGCTGCAGCATGAACACGGGACATGGGGCTCAAGGCTTCCCTGGGCTGGTTACAAGGGATGCAGCATCTCCTACATGTATCCCCAGGGACTGAGTCTCTTGCAGAGCAACAGGATAAAAAGAAGAAGAAAAAGAGAAGCTTATTACAAAAAGTCTTTTGAACCAAGATCTGGGCACCTGAAAAGCTGAGATGACCAAAAGCCCACAAGTCACTTCTATAAAAAGTGGATCTGGTTATTTTCTGGGTGGCTTCTCCCTCTCCTCCTGTTTTTGGCAACCCAGTGCCAAAGCCTGTCTAGATAGCAGCTCAAGGGACACTGGCTGAAGGGACAGCCCCTCTTGTCCACAGCTAGACTTTATGCACCTCACAATCTGGAGGAAGCTCTTGACCTCCATCAATCACCAAAGTTTGGGAGATCATTTCCCATCAAAGCACCATGGACTCATGCAGCCCTTGTTATGCCGTGCTCCAGTGCCAGATGCAGTCAAAAAATCTGGTTACATCCACACTAACAAGATGTCTCTTGAAAAAAACCAAAATTATTTGCACAACATTGGACAGGGGGTTGTTCACTTCTGCTAAAGAATGCCTGAGATTTTTAAACACTTTCCAAGAAAAACCTTTTCCTTTTTTCACTTTACCTTCAACCAAAAAGCTTTTCCCTTATCAATTAGGAATCTTAATTACAGAGAAGCTGATGAGAGAACCAGTCTGGCTGCAGTAAATCTGCTACTGCTGCTATACTATAAGCCAAAAAGGAAACAGCTAGGACTTGCTCCAGCTTCCCTGTGCTGCTTTGAGAAGAAATGTGGCCATCATTGCAGCCCCAGGGCAGGCAGGGACCTGTGAGCAGCCTGGGAAGGTCTCTCCCCCTCATTCCTCAGTTTCCCCACCTGCTGAGGGATAATATGACCTCACCAAAGGAAGCTAAGTGGGTTCAAAACAACCTAAGCGAGGTAGGTCCCCCACGCAGGGGCACCAACCCACAACAAGTGATGCTGGGGATAACAAAAGTTCATGTGGGCTCAAAGGGAGAACAGAGAACTCATGGGACAAAACATCAACAACAACCTAGAAATCACACTTGGCTTAGAAAGTCCCCAAGCTGGAAATACTCTGGGTGTGGAGCAGCATCAGAGAGACATTCATGCTGTTCTCCTCTTCCCAGTGCTGCCACAAACCCGCCTGTTCACCTGACTCACCTCCTCCTCTCTGCTCCCAGGTTGTGCTCAGCTTTGTGTCCCAAGAACCAGAGCATCTCACAAACCACCAAATTACTGTTTGTTTGTCTGGTGTTTTGGTAGAAAGAATAGAAACACTACATTTGAGGAGTCATCCCTTTTGCTCCCAGACACTAGTCAGACCTGTTTTTTTCCCCCCCCAAGCTTTGGCAGGTTACGAGCACCAAGGAAGTTTTGTCAAGGAAGTTTTTCAATCTAAGCCTAACATTAAATAAAGCTCAAATCCACGGGACACTTGACATAAACCCAGTGGGGACATAACGTGGCATGAGGCATTTGCAAAATCCACTTTGGAAACCCACAGAGGTGCTTATAAAGATATTTACCCCAATCAAAGCCATTTGTATTTTTCACGAGTGAGCAATTCGCTTACTAGGAAAGAGACAAATTTAATTTTTAATTTCATCTCCGTCAAAACAATATTTTCTTGTTGCTATGACAGCTGAAAGGAAAAAACAAAAACCCTCTTGCCTCACTGACAGCCAACTAATGCCATTGCCACACGGCCCCCAGTGGCAGCAGCTCAGGGAGTGAACACAGCCACGTGCATCACTTCTGCCTCTCGGGGTCTTTGATTTGATGGGGATTTTTAAAAAGAACATACTGAAGCCAAGGATAGAGAGGCTGTGGGGAAATAGCTACAAACCATAGGAGCTTTGTAACATGGGATTGGGGACCTGCTGAAGCCCCGAGGATCCTTCCAGGGACTCCCTTGGGTTTCACACCAGGTTCCAGGGACCAGCTGCCCTGCACCATAACCCGAGCTGCACCTCTAATCCAAGATGCACAATGCTGGGAGGGGAAAAAAAAGACATCTGCTGACCATCAGTAGATATGGCAAGAGCCCAACAACAATAACAGAACGGGCTTAAATACATAACTGCTTCTTTTCCTTACACTCCTCCTCCATGGCTACCAGCCTCGCAGTGCTGAAGAAGTGCCCTGATGAATAAATATCTTCTTTCCCTTAGCAACAGTTAGCAACAGAGTCAAGTTTTTTTTTTTTTATTCTCCTTGCTCAAAAGAAACACATCTCAAGCTAACACAGATGATTTAAATGGCAATAAATATAGGACGTGGGTGTAATCAAAAATCGCTGAAACGCAAATCACACTTTTTAGCCTGGGTTATTTTAAAAGCACAAGCAGAGCTGCCAATGATCTGTAGAAAGAGCACGGAGAGGGCTAGAGGGGAAAGGAAAAATGTGGCAAGATTTTGGGGGAGGACAGAAAGATACTGTCCATTCCTCCCGAGCAAAGCCCAGCCCAGGAACAGCGATGATACACTGGTGTTTACCTCCAGCCTTCAGTACAATCTGAATTTCTGCAGCAGATTTCTCTGTCTACAAACTGCAAAGTTCGCTTATAGTCAAAAATCTGTTAAATGCATAACCCCGGCACACAGCAAACGTATTCTTTTCACAACTCTATGCCTTTAACAGTTCATTTAAGACGTCTGCCTTGCATTTTTCCATTTGGTGTTGGGAAAATGTTTTCTTTCACCTGGCAGAGAGCCCGATTCAACAGAAGAAGAAAGCCCTCCCCGTTTCCATGGGGCCCTGCAGTGTAAGACACGGAACTAATTCTACCCTTAACTGGGCACCTTTTGGTTCCATCACCAGGTACGTTGTCCCCTTTCCTTCTGCCCAAGCTCTTTTCCATCTTTCACCATTTAGAGGATGAGTTAATCTTTTGCTGGTTCCCTGATGCTACCAGCAAGGGCAATCCCCTACCACCACCGCTGCTCCTCCAAGCATTGTCACCACCACCAAACCCCACTGTCCATGTCAGCCCTCTCCCTGCAGCCCCTCCCCATCCCACCTCTCCAAGCCTTGGTCCCAAAGAAAGCAAACCTCTGCTGCCACCATCCCAGAAAAGCACCGTGAGACACAGGTCTGGCTGGGGTTTTTGGTGACACCTCCCTGCTCTTTCTCCACCAAGAGAAATATTCCCAATTTCCATACAAATTGCAATGCTTTAAACAGCAGGAATCACAGCGAGACCACAGGACGCAGCCTGGTTTCTACCCAAACCCAAACAAAGCCAAGTATCACTGATTGATTGCAAAACAAAGCCATGGCATGGTCCTGCTGATAACATGCTGCTGGAGGGTAGCGGGAGGAGGGCCATGAGATTCCATGGGGAAAACTGGCTCTTCAGGATGCCTGGCTCCAGGGATACAGGGGGGACAGCAGGGAGGTGGTGATGGAGCCAGGCAGCTGCACCGCGCCCAGATTTTATTTCTCTAGAGACCCAGAGAGATTACAGCATTTGATTTCTGCTATCTGAGTTTTCCAGGAGAAAAGATTGCTTCAATTTTATTTAATTTGCTAAAATTGAAGCTGGAGATGGCAGAAGGCAGCTCAGCAGCCAAGGAAGCCCAGCTCCCTGGGTGACACCATGTAACGCCACATCCCCTTCTTCACCCTGCTCTATTCCAATAATGGAGACCTGTCAAGTGCTTATCTCTAAAGAGCTATCGACTTCAGAAAAGTCATCTACTCAGTGAGGAACCAAGGGCTGATTCCCATCCCATCCACCACCAGGACAAGACATCACACTGTAAAGCACGTCACAAGGCCACACTGTATGGACTTAGACCTAAAAAGACTTGGCAGAATGACACTGATTGTGTCAACTGAGAATTGGACTGCTTCATATTTATCTGTAATATGTAGCTATTTAAACAGCTAAGCCTGAAATAAAATAATTTAGAAGCTCCAGCTATAAAAGATCTGTTCCCAAATCCTCATTGCTTTTCAATCCTAGTCTCCAACACATTATATTCTTTCCGCATTTAATGTGCCCTTAAGGTGAGGATTAGGTAGGCACTTGATTATGTCTTTTATGTTTATAGCAATTCACTTCCAAAACCTTTACAAACTTTAATTAAATGCTACACTTTCACCACATCATTCTGAATTGAGGGAGAGCAGCAGCGAAAAATCTGTCCTCAAACAAAATTTACATTTCTAAAGCACCTTTTTCTGTGCAAGCACCTCGGGGCTACTGCATAAAATCATCCTAAGCTGCCTTAAGATGTATCAGTGCAGACATCAAAGCAGCTGTAATAGGGAGCCTCATACAGACCTGCAGACAGCTGAGATCACTGCCTTCGCAAGCAAGGAATAGAACAGCTGCTGCCAAAACCAACCATCGATCCCCTCAGAAGGTGGCCATGGGGAATGCAAGAGCAGAAGCCAAACTCCAGCAGTAAAATCCCAACCTTTGCCTTGGAGAAACCTCTCAGGATGAGGCCTGGTAGCCAAAAGCACAGCGGTTGGCACAGCTCTTCATCCAGCCCCACAGCCTGGATTTTTTGAGCATCATTATCCAGGAGAGGAGACACCAACATGTTCCCATGAAGCTGAAGTGGAGCTGAGCATCCCCAGCAAGGAGGAGAGCTCAGCACAGCTGGCTCCCCAGAGCTGGGAATGACCAAGCCACCTCGAAAGGTAACCCATCTCAACCATAAGGACTTCCAGTGACTGGGAAATGTGATGTTATTTCTTTAAATTCTGGGCCCTTCTCTTAAAGTTGGTTGCAGTCAGGGTCACCCCATCCCTGGCTCAGTGAAAGGCCACGCACCAGCACACATCATCTCTGCTGTCATTTCACAGAGGGGACACAGTCCAAAATTTGTCTCTGTTCAGTATTCTCAGGAGCTGAGAGATGGGGTTTGAAGCCAAATTTTAACTGCAGGTTGAAAACTGGGAATTTACCGCATTTTAAAGCTTGGGTGTAGCAGAAACCATTCTCTGGAACTGTCAGATAACAGAAAGACACGGATCTTGTAAGACTGGCTGAGCTCTGCAGCTTTGCCCTTTGAGGCCAAGATAGAGAATGATATCAAATTTTTATCAGCTAAGAAATTCAAGCCTAGCTTCAACACCACCACATCTCTGCAGTCCATCGGAACACATTCCAACTGTGCAAGGAGAATACTAAGAAGATTTAGTTAAAAATCTCACAGGTTGGGAGCACCAGGGTCGAAGCTGCAGATGCTCCTGTGCACAGATGTATAAAATGTTGAATTGGTAGATCCCTGTTTTCTGCTTTCCTGCAACTCCCTGCTGGTCCCTTCAATGATACGAAGGGGTCCAGCCTCCAAAGATGTTGTGCCTCATTTGCTGCCTCCCCATCCTACAAGCTTCAGGGTAGTGTGGGGACACGAGATCTCTGCAGCTATGGACAGTGTATGAAATCCACCCAAGTTCCCTCCAAGAGCTTGGGGAGGGTTTTAATCATTGATCAGCCTTGCGCTTGCCCTCTGTGCCGGGGTGAAATTTCACTCGTTGGGTTATCATGGTCAGAAATGCTGCGTGTGCACACATTGTCCCACTGCTGCAAACTCATCCATCACTCACATCCAGGCAGCTTAACTTTTCCTGGAATCACGCAAAGGTATTTCCCAGTGAGAACCATGGTCAGGCCAAATTTTGGCCTTGTTGTTGCCATCGAAGAGCATTAAGAAGATTGTAAAGCTGTAATTTTACCTTGCCTAAAACACCCCCCAAGCCCAGACAGTTTTTATTCAAAGGCTGTCATCACAGGTCTCACACTGAAGATCATTATCCAGGTCCCTGGGAAATTCATGGCACATCTCCCAGTGACCTCCCCAGGGTCAGGATTTCACCCCAAACCTGGAAGAGCTCAGGCCAAAAAGAAAGTTTAGATAGTTACCGCATGTGCTCGAAGGAGAGGCTGGAGCAGAAAGCCAGAGCTTAACAGCACCAGCAGCCCTGCAAAATTTTACAAGACACAACCCTCGTGTTAGAGGATCCATTCTTTCTTCATAAAATATATTGGGCCTTTCCACAAACTCCTTTTATTGGTCCATTTGGCTACTCGCTCCTTTTATGAACTACTCAAGTTCCTGGATCATCTGGAAAAGGCCAGAAAAACGGCCAAGCTGAACCACAACAATGTGCTGGCCACGGGTAACAACCTTCTCTGCTACCAGGTTTGGGCATCGTGCATGAAAGCACCAAAGAGAAAAGCCAGCAGACAGGGCAGCTGGATTTCATCACCTGAAAGGAAGCACACAGCATCTTTTTAACCCGCTTCTCTACTGCCTACAGGGTTCTGGAGTCAAGAAGTTGGCAGAAACACCCCAAGCCCAGGTGACTTTCACCTCAGCCCAAAATCCACTTGGCAGCAAACAAGCAGTTAAGACCGGGAAATTTTTTTACCAGCCTCCCACATTATTTTCATGGGGGTCCTTTAATGGCTCCAGTTAAAGAGCAATCTTGCACGGAGGTCCACATGCTAACATAACAACATATTTTAACTGTGTATTTAAGTAGTTTCATTTCTATTGACATTGGCTAAGGTGAGTCCTAAGGCTTGTTGGTCTCCAGCACAAGGCTGGGCTGCCCACGAGCGCAGCTTTTCGAGCTACACGTTGCCAAATCTCCTTTAACAACCACACGCTCCTGCAAAGTATTTCATAACCACCATTTCCCAAGAAGCCAGGTGCCTGAAGCACTCGGGGTGCTAAGTCCAGTGCTTTATGGCATGGTCAGCACTGAAAAAAGGCCAGTGAAGCCATGCAGCAGAGAAAAAGCCACATGGCATGAACAGAAACATGCCTGGCTCCACACACCTGCTCCTACCCAAAAACCTGGAGCTGGTGGGGCAGCAGCAGGGTCCTGCAGCTCATGCTGTGGTGTTGCATCTTGCTCTGGGTCCCAATCCTAGAGCTGCAAGAGATTGTTCCCAGCAGCAGCCTCCCAGTGCCTCCCAGCAGGAGAATCTAACTGGTGGTGGCAGCACCAGGCTGCTCTTGCAGCTCCAAAACAGGCAATGCAGGACAAAACACCCGTTCCCACAGCCCAGCTCCAGCGAGACCTCCAGAAAAGCAATTACCCGGGCACATCAATATAATAGCATTTTTATCCTAGTGAGAAGGCACTTTACAGCCTGTACTCTTGAAATTATTCACGTATTTCATGTCTTAGCTGTACCAAGCTCCTGTGAAACAACCAGGCAAGGGTGAACGCTCCTGTGACAATCCTGAGAGGCTGGTACAAACCCTGTAACAAGGAGCACTGCTGCCCTCCCAAATAGCAGGGGCTGTTTTAAAAATCCTTACTATTGTAATCTTGGATTACTCCCTACCACCCAAATCCATTTCATCTTAATTAGGGCCCATTCTTATAAGGCCCCTTCAACATTTCCTTATTTCTCTGATCATTACAGTCCACAGATACTCAGCAGCAAAATCCACCCAGCTGTGTATTTTGCATAAAAACTGGTTATCTTGAACCACATGCCTTCCCACTCGTGTTAACTGGCCCCATATTTTATACAAGTGTTGACACTTCCAGCCCCTTGCAGGAGTATTGCTTTGAGAGATTTAGATTAAGCCCAATCGAAGTAGCTTGCTGGGGGAGACAGAGGAAAAATGAATTCCTCTGGAATTAATGACTGAAATCTGAAAATTCAGCACAGGATCTTACAGTTTCACCAGGAAACACACTACACAAAATCCAGCTGCCCTGAATATTTTCACAGTGCCACAGCAAAGCCTAAAGCTGAGCATGGCCTTGACACTGGGGTTCTTCATTCTCTCTTAAAAGAAACACAAGGTGCATTGAGAGTTCAATGAGGAAAATGTCTTGGGAGTGTCTGTGCACTGCAGGGGTGGGGAAGAAAAAAGTCCATTTCCATTGAAAAAAATCTTATTACACAAGGTCTCCATGACTGGTTCTGGACAATGAAGCACACATCTCCATGCCTGTGGGATGGGGTCTCTCCCCAACAAGCAGGACTTTCATCTCCCAGCTAATGATGCTCCAGCCAGCATCCAGCCACCTTGCCCCTTGGGCCAGGGCTGCTCCCTGCTCCTTCCACCAAACTATTTCAAGTTTCCTTAAACATCTGAGAACTTCAAAGGAGGTGATACGAATCATCTCAAGGACTTTCCCAAGAGCCCTGCAACTCCACCAGCTTTGGTGTTGCCAGAACAAGACCACAGGACTGCAAACTCCAGCACGAAAGCCCCCAGAACCTAAATGTGCAGCTTCTTTTCTAGAAGGAAAGACTCATAATTCCACATATCCAGATATTATCTGTCTTTCAAGACCTTTCCTTGACTTGGGGTAGTTCCCAACACCATAAGATGTCTCCAGGCTCTGTCTTTGCAGGGAAGATGAGGACTACAACCCTTCTCTAGTCAGGGCCTCTTCATTTTCCCCTCTCAGGAGGCTTCAGTCCCCTCTGAAGCTTAGAGTAACACCAGGCTGAGCTTTAATCAACAAAACATGCGCTTCATCCAACTTCAGCAACCACTACGAATATTTAAGCTTTATATTATGCGCTGGGATTATTTTTATATATATATATATATATATATGCCACCCCGTGTCTTTTTATATACACACTCACACACATATATAAGCAAACATACACACAGAGTATTTCATTGCTGCAAAATATCATTTAAGCACAGGGGATTTTTTTCCCCCCCCTTCCAGCAGCCCTGAGCAGCAGCCACCCAGTGCAGTGATGCCGAGTGCCCTCTGCTGTACATGCAGACAAATGCTTCTTTGTTTAAAAAGGAGATTTAGGGGTTTTTTTAAACATCCTCACAACTTTACTTTGGGCAAAACACTCATTAAAATTATGTCTGGTCATTTTGAGCACAACATGCAAACCTAACACCACCAGATTTCTCCTGTCAGGCTGAAGGATTCCTGTCTCGTGTAGGTTCCATCAGCAGCAAGTAAATAGGCTGGGCTGGAACTGCACAGGGCACAGTGTGAAAATGTTTTATTTATACGTTTGGAAATAGCAAAGGGAAATCAGAACAAACAATATAGCCTTATTATTTAGGCATTTATCAGATAGCCTTCACACTTCAGCAAATTGCACATCTATTAGAGGTACAACCTGAAACTATCACATGGCAACACGAAATCATTTTTCTTTTGTGAAGCAGCATTGTTCCTGCTACTGGAAGGAAAGATAATATTAAAACATATTCAAATAAATGTATTTGAAATCGCTACATCATGTCATAAATTATGCACTTGATATTAAAAATCCAAGCTACACTGCACAAACCCGACTTAAGAATATTAACTTTTATTGTCCTCTCACGTTCCAGCTCTTCTCAGATCTGACATTTAAAGGGGCTGCATTTCCAGCACGTGGCCTTTACAGCACTGAAGGCAGATTTAATATGGCACGGGCACAGCTCAGCAATGAGTGTTCCCATTTGTTTGGCAGGCAAGAGAAGAAAGGGAATCAGCCCTGTCCCTGCCTCTGCCACTTCTCCAAGTGTTGCGTAACCTTAAGCAAAAGCCTGACTTCTGTAGAGTGGTGGCTTTTGCAAAAACAAATCATCTGCAAAGAGTCAGGGCAGGTTACAAGACAAACATCACTGCAAAGGGGTCCTCCTCCACCCAAGGCAGATGGATCAAAGACCAACCAGGTCTTCCCCCATGGAGCAAACCCTGCCATGACAAGCACTCGATGGCTTGGGGAGGATGGAGCAGCACCACGTGGTACAGAAGCACCAAAAGCCCAGTTACTGGCATCATGATGTACTTTTTCCTCTCTGCTTCACGCTCCCACAGAAGGAGACATCTTTTTTTAACCCATCTCTGTGCAACACCTCAGCTCCACAAGCAGGGCCCATCTGCTCCACAAAGCTATGTGGGCACACCTCCACACTGCCCACGGAGGGTGGGAGGGGGGCACTGGGGTTGGAGCACCCATGGGTGCTTCCACACAGCCACCCTATTCCCATCAGTCGATGAGCTGGTTGCCGACCAGCACAGCCACACCAGCACAACTGGTTCCCCATCCCTTCCAGTGACTCACAGCAAAGCCTCTCCATTTCCAGTATTTGTATTTGCTTCACAGCTTGGATTTCCTAGAGAAGGCAGTACCCAGGAAAACCAGCCTTCTCTTACACCCTTCTGTAAATGTATCCACATGAAGCTGCTCAAAAATATTCCAGTTTATTTTTTAAATCAAATCTTTTACCAGCATTTTTTTCCCCCCAACAAAATGTTGGTATTTTTTTATAACTTTTCATCTTGCTATTCTCAGGGATTCTTGTCCTAGATTCCCCGTCTTGGTTGAAGGCCAAGCATCGCTAGCTGAGCCAGAGGGAATATAAAAGCATCTTTCTAAGACGTTATAGAAGGGAAGAATTGGACCCTGGGAGCCAATTCACTTTCATGTCTTGGGTATTTAAGAATCAAACACACATTTGTGAGCTGACACAAGGTAAAAAGGTGGCTTTGAGACCTTACAGAGTCTAAAGAAGCCTCTCAAAGCATCTTTTTACCAACTGGAATGCAAGAGAAAATCAGGAGCAGCAATGAGTGCAACTGCCAAGCCCCTGAGGACAGCCAGTGGAGGGGACATCCAGGCTCACCGGCCACTTCTGGTGGCACCACGGGCATGGAGCACTTACAACTGCTGCTCCACTTGCAAAGCAAACAGCTGAAGGCGAGGAAGCAGGAACCATCCAAGACACACTAGAGAGGTTTCCTATGGTTACTGCTGCCATGGAAATATTTTTTTGTTGGCTTGATCTAAATAATATCTGGCTCCTTGGCTGCACTACACTTCCTGCAAGGTTGGGCTGGATCTTTGGACCTGCACCCTGTTACCGGGGCACAACTGCATCAAGCAGCAGTTGCCTCCAAGCTGGCCCAGGAGCATCTCAAGCCCAAGCTGCTTAGGGCTTTCCCTCCAGCTCACCCAGCACCCATGGCTTGGGTTCAAGAAGAAGAGGAGGAAAGAAAGTGGAGGGGGGACGGAGGAGGGGGAAAAGACATCTTTTTAGTAATTGCTCACAGCTGCAGCCAAGCAGCTCCCATTTCGGCTGCCAGGAGCTCGCTCCTGCTCTCCCAGACAGGCTCTGGAGCAAGAGAAACCCCTCACAGGGAGAGGGACTCGCCTCCATCCATCCACAGGCTGTGTGCAGGGATTTCAATAATTATATTTATATACTCCCCTTATCAGCAAGAGCAGCCATTATGTCTTTTATCACCACGACGGCAGCATCTGCACGAGGGCAATTGATAGGGGATGAAATATTTGCTGCGATGGCTGAGTACAAAGTGCCTCCCTCTGTGGGAAGAATAATAATTGTAATACTTAGCTCTCAAAGTGTTAAGCTCTGGCATCAGGGCCCTGTAGAAAGCAGAGAGCCACACACAGGGGAAGAAACAGCCTCTCCAGCAGCACTGGGGAACACCCTGAATTTTATATATGCCTCTCAGCCCTAGCACTGGAGACCTAAGAAAGGGTCTGGCCATTGTCCACCTTGGTGCATGCCCAGAGACAGCAAGGACACAACAACCCCCCCGAGAAAAAGTCTCTTTACAGCCATGCTCACAAAGCCTACCCTGAAATTAGTTTTCCTCGCATCAGACAATTCTGCTAATGTTACAAATTCCTCTGACATTAGCTAGTGACCGCAGAGATGCTGCGCGTGGGGAAGAGTCCCCAGCCTGCCACGGCTGGGAGATTGTCCATCCCAGAAAAAAGCAAATATCCAAATGAGCATCATGAATTGCAAAACCATCTGCCAAAGGTCTCAGCTGACGCTATCGGCCGTCTTTAAGCTCGGTGATAGACTTACAAGCCAGACAATGAAAATGCAATTGATTATTTGAAGAGTGACTCACTGCTGTAACAAGGATGGATTACTGGGCGGGGTGGGAGGTGGAGGGGAGAAGAATGTCTTTGAAAAAAATAAAAGACTGCAGATTGACTTTTTAAAGGCAAACAGAAAGGGAACAAAACCCAAGAAAACCTCTTGAAAGCACTGAACAGCAGAGAACACAAGGGAGGAGGGCAGCACTCTGCTGAACATCACCCAAATAGCTGCACCCCGGCCACTCCAGCTGGGGATCTCAGGTACCAGCCTTATCCACCCAGTTTGGCTTTCTCTCCAAATTGGTGGCCAGGAGCTTTTTCTTTCACATCACACCACAGGCTTGTTGCAAACCCTCTATTAGAGGAGTAGGAGTTCTCCTGGGCAGGTGATTGCAACCACATGCAACACTGTGGGATGGGTGGGACGTGCCCTGCACAGAGAGCAGACCCTCTGCACTCCTGTGGGACTGGCAAGGAGGACCTAGAGGGTTGAGGCCACAGCAGGGCAGCAAAACTCAGTAGGCAGATGGGGATGCCGATGGCAGGGATGACAGCCTGGCTTTGCATTCCATGGGACTGACGTGACCCTTCATCTTTCTCTCACCAGCTCAGCAGAGGCTTCAACAACTGATTTAACCCATTACCTTGGGCTCAGGACCTTACGCACCCAGTAGCACTGAGCTGCTAAATCACTTCACCACATCCCACTAAATCACACCTCACACAGCACCCAAACCCATAACTACAGCCTCCAGCACCAACAGCTGTCTGCTTGAAGGACACCCCCCACTGCAAATCAATCCAGCTCACTTCCAGTTTTTGCGGGTCTGTCTTGGGCGATTCCACCTCAAAAGGCTCCACAGGGGAGCTGAGCTTTGCTGGTGCCCCACAGCACAACCCCACGGCCAAGTCACCAGGAAAGCACTT
This sequence comes from Brachypteracias leptosomus, assembly GCA_013401335.1. Lineage (NCBI taxonomy): Eukaryota > Metazoa > Chordata > Aves > Coraciiformes > Brachypteraciidae > Brachypteracias > Brachypteracias leptosomus. Next base: position 71,525 of record VYZX01032304.1, read on the forward strand.
GCCAGCAGATAACATTTCACTCTTTGCAGACCAAGAAGCAGCTGCAGTCATTTTTCCAAAAACTGAGTGCAAAAAAATTCTCATCAAGTTTTATCAAGAATTATTGAGTCTAGGAGTAAAAATATCACACAAAGTCAGAATCTGGTGTTTGTCTGCTCTGCCCCCTCCATCACCAGTGTCATTCACAATCACTCCAGAAACAGAATAAACCCCCAAAACCAGCTCAAAACCCACAACAGCTTATTAGTGGCTTTTCACCCCCTTCATAGAACTAAAATTGCACAAAGCTGCTTCAAAACAGACAGAAACATACCCACACTGCCCCTTCTCTAGGAGAAATTCCACTTTTTCTGGCTTTGCTGGCAGCTCAGCTGTGATGGAGCAGGACAGAGCCCGGCCATAGAACAACTCCAGTTACACCAGCTGCAGACTAGGACTCTTGTGTTCAGCTGAAATTTAATCAAGAAGTGTCTCCAACTCCTTTGAGTTCCTGCAATACAATCCTGAGTGGCTTGTAAAGGACTTCAAACAGGCTCCCTGGGCTTGCCCGGAAACAAGTACATACCTCACCTGCTCTTTTGTACATCGCATACAAAAAATTAAAGAATTCATTTTAGGCTTTTTGCCAGGGACAACACTGCCTCCAACACTGTAATGCTCTGCTAATGTGGACATCGTGTCTCCCAGCCAACACAAACAGGATACCTTATCAGTCTCGGCTGTTTTAAGTGCTGTTTCAGCAGCAGGGCATGAAGATGTGGAAGGGACAGGCCAAAAAATTGGTTGGGAGTCTCTTAAATGCAACTGCATGCTTGACATTTATGAAAAGATGGATTGTCCCAGGACAGGACGAAGCTGATCCCTACTCTCAAACCCATCCAAACTCCCATCCTGATGGTCTGGTTGCCCCTCAGCAGAGACCCTGTGGAAGAAGCAGCAAGCAGCACGAGCCATCAGTAGTTCCCCTCCTCTTTCCCTACTGTCACAGGGGTTGAAAACTCAAAAAAAAAAGTCAACTCTTTTTTCTAACACTTACACAAGTGCTTAATCTCACAGGTGTAAATAAATAGGACAGCTGAAGTCACTTATGCCAAGCAAAGTGCATGATCTGGCATCCTCCAGAGCTGAGCTTCAGTGAACAGCAGCCACTCATCCCAAACCACCCTGGGCACAGGGGCTGAAAGACACTGACTTTGTCAATGACTAACCTGGCAGCGAATGAATTCTCCTTTCTCAACTGCTTATGACAGAAAAAAAACCAAGCTAGTGATACTGAACCCTTTTGTGAAAGGCTTTTAACACCAACAGACAAAACACACCTTTGATTTTCTTTGCTCCTCCTCCACCAGGATAAAAGCATCCTCAGGAGCCAGGTGACTCCCGCCCACTCCTGGGGACAGGCAGAGGTCCCCTGGGGACAGCAGCCTGCTTGTCCCCTCCATGGTCCTCAGGGACCTCTCAGGAGCAGTGGGATGGACCAAACTGGCTGAGTTCTGCCTATTTCAGCAGGGTCCTCATTGCAAAATGAAATGTTTGCTAAAGCCCACCGGGTCCAGCACAGTTTGCTGTGACAGTGATGCAAACAAACCCATCCAAGATAAGGTATTGTTATTCTCACATCTCCAAAGCCTTTCAAATAATCATGCAAGGAAACGTGGAATACCTGAATGCTAAAGGAGAGAGGCACAAAGCATGTTATTCATGAAAGGGAAAGGCTGGGAGCGTGTGTGAAAGACACATAACCTACAAAAAATGCTGAAAACATATGGAAGCAATAATCCGTACTTTTGGGGTTGGGGTTTTTTTTGGAAAGTAGAAACAAATGCTTCAGAATTCAGTGTTATTTGTTCACGTGCTGTGCTACAAATATTATTGTTTCTGCTCTCTGGATGAGGCACTCGGCATCAAACCAGAGACCCAAACGTGCCCTGGGATGCACACACGTGCCTGGGGGGACGTCCCTCCTGCGGGCAGGACCAGCACCAGGAGAATGCAGATTGAGGCTGCAAACACACGGATAGTTTCTTGTTGCTTGCCACACATGAGCAGATAATGTCAAGAGCACCAGGCACTGGACAAACACATGAAGAAAACAAACCTCCACTGCCACTGGCAACTCCCTGCCTACAGTCAACAATGCAGGGATGGGAGCTGCAAAGCGTCCTATCCACCATCACCCAGCGACCTCAGACACTTCTGGGCTTCTGGTCAACCACCTTATACAGCAGGTTACCACCTCACAACACACATCTCCTTTTTCTTGGCCATCAGCTTAGCCTTGCCCAGAGGTTTTTGTGATCCAGTGGTCAATCACAACCCTTTGGGCTGATCCTGCATCACCTGGGATCTCCAGGTGGTCCCTTCTGAGAAGCTGAAAAGTTTGTCCTTGCAGATGCTCCCAGATCTGATGAGGTCAGATGAGACCAGACTTCTGTAGGACTAGTCAGAGTAGTGAGATGCTGAGTTATAAAAACAAAAAAACGCCCAAAACAATTGTATGCACCAAAACTGAACTTGTTAATATGGAACGTTACTGAATATTAAGTCAACAGTCACAAATTTGCCTTGGAAGGTAAGGGCCAGGCACTACTTGCTGTACAAACACACACTACTGATACTAAGACCATGATGTGTGACAGCAATGGATGAAGAAAAGCAGATCTCTTCCTCAAGAAAATGTGATTTCAAGGGACAAAGATTAAACAGCTCATGCAAGGAAAAAAAATAGACCTCCAGAAAAGATGTAAACCACAATCTCACACTGAAACCAACCCCCCAGTAAGACAGTCTTTGTCTTTATGTCATGTTTGTTACCGTTCCTTAAATGCTTCTGCAAACCAGAAGAATAACTATGGCAACAAAGACTTCTCCAAGGGTTTTCAGACACTATTTTTAAAATTATCTTATCTGCCACAGCATCGGAATGCCTTCCCTCTGAAATCATGCCACTGCCTCTGCAGGCTCTGCAGACCAGGTGGTGCAGCCCCCTCCTCAAAGCAGAGCTCAAATACCATCAGGTGTCCTGCATCTATGGGTTTAGCTGGTGGTTTTGGAGCAGAAGGTAGAGAGCAAGGAACTGCTTTGGAATTGCAAGAGTATCATTTTTTGAGAAGCTTTCTCAATGAGCAAACAAACCATGGCTCTGTGTGCTAAACACATGCCAATCTCCCAACACCAAGGATCCGCTATTTTAAATACAGTACTGAGACTGTAATTTTATTTCACCCTGAGTAAATCCGAAATTAGTTCCTCACAGTAGGCTTAGCAGCAGCAAAAGCCACTTGCTCCCTTCCCGGAGCTGCCAACCATTTGTCACCTTTAAGGTTTGCATATTCCCACTAATTGCAGCAGGACTAGGTTATAAATTCCCTTCCTTGCTCCCGGACCACCTCCCTCGCAGGCTTTTCTCTGCAAGACATTATGCAAAAGACACTCCTAATGGCTATTCATTCAACCAAACTCCAGTGACAGCTTTATTTAATGCCAAAGCTTGTTAACAAGCTGAATGGCACACAGTTTAATGTAATGCAGATCTGATTAGAAAACAGCAACCCGGCTCCTATGGAGTTGGGAGATTTTTATTGAATTTGATTTCACTTCTTCCACACAAAGCCACCTTTCAAGTATCGACCTGTATTAATGAGGATTTGGTTATGTACACCCAATTTCCATCCTCCAGGCTGCTGCCCACACAGATGAAGTTTTCAGTCCTTACGTACTTCACTGACAACCTCCCATAAAACAAAGTGATGCCATTAGAGGAAAGAGTCATTTTGCTGCTCGGGCCATGAGAATTGGGGGTTCTACTGGTTATAGTTTGATAGCCACGTCCTCACAGACTTCACGCCCAAGGATGATGGAATTCAATCTTCAGTCTTTTCAGCCAAACCACTTACTTTCTCCTCTTTGGGGCTAAATAATTTAAACCTGAAAATTGAATTTCTGCCTTGCAACAAGAGGCAGAGGTCTGTGGCACGCAGGAGGTCTGAGCTTTGAGGGGTAAGATGTGGGCAGTGGGCTCCCGTGTTTGTAACATGAGGTGTTTTCAGTTTCTTGCTTCCACCACAAAGGTATTAAATACGTTGACACTTTTACAGGATAATTCACCCACTACCTTGGACTTGAGATTATAATTTCAGAGCAAAATTAAGAAAATTCAAAACCAAACCCTAAAACCAGGGATATTTGTTAATTACTTGGCTATCCCCTTTCATCTTCTTTTTGCACATCACCTACAGGGCAGAGACCGGTTTTATTCCGAAGAGAAAACAGGTCTGCAGAATTCAATTTATTTTCGAGTGGTTTCCCTGGCTCAGGAAGCATGCATGTGCTTCCAGGAATGATAAATTCAGCCACCTCCCCATCCGAGAAAAGTGGCTTTTAAGGGAATGTACAGGCACAGAAATCTTGAGCAGCTAACAAAGCAATTTGCCTGCGTGATGGAGTAGCTGCACAGATCACACCTAAAATCACAGGTAACTAGAAAACACACAGTCCTGTATAATTATGTGCATGACAATGCCTGGATCAGCAACACTTCCAGTGCCTGCAAGCTCATAAATTCTCTTCCTTTTCCCTAAAGCATATCACCAGTTCCCATCTTCGAAGCAAAAAAAGTCCCATTTACATTTTTCAGCAAAACTCTGCTATTAAAGGATTACAAAAAGGCTTACAAATCTCTAGGGGTTGATTGATCTGGGTTTGCATCCTTAATCTGCAGATCTCCCTGCAAAGCCTTGTTTTCTTCCAATCCCATCCGGCACCTTGGTGTGCTGCATCACCCCACACAGAGGGCACAGGCTCCTGAGCACATCATCAACTTACAAAACTATTAATAATTCGCCTGGCATCAATAAACCATCAGCTAGTAAAGAAATGGACGTGCTCCCTCTCTGCTGTGTTCTAGCAAACAGGTTGCCTTTGCTTAATTGCTTAATTACTCTTCTATCAAGGCAATTAGATGTGAATGTGTGCAGGAGGGCTCCTGACTTGCCCAGTCCCTGGTTTAAAGGTAACTTGGTGTAAGGTCTAACCCGGCATTGTCTGTCTGCTCAGTAGGAAGTAAATCCTGAGCACACAAGCTGCAAAGCCTCTGGAGGCTGCCCAAAGGGCCCCCATCCTTCTCCTGCCCCGGGAGAGGTAACCCCTTCCTTCCCAAAAAAAGGCTGCTGGAACAATCCACATGGTTTTTATCCAAACCCCTTGACTGTGTCTAGGGTCCCCTAGCAGAGGGCAGCCAGGAGACAGCCTCGGGTGGTCCTGGAGCCTCCCTGTTCCATCTCCTCCTGCATGTGGGGTTTTGCAGGAGCTGGTGCAAGAGGCACCATGTGCCAGTGCAGAGGGCACAACCCGAACAGAGCCACACCACTCATCTGATGCTCCCCAAATAGCTGAGTGCCCCTTCTGCTGAGCCATTTGGCCTTTGATGAGATGCTATCAAAATTCACTTAAATCTTCAAAAGCCACTGGATAGTTGCACCCTCTGACACAACAAAACACAAATCACAGCATCTCATAAGTCCTTGGAGCAGAGGAGAAATAGCTCTGGTGACCATGGCTTTTTCTTCTTAGCCTACATTTCAAAGTTCTCCTTGACACTTTTAAGCTCTAGAAAGCAGCTCTGCGACAGCACGAGAAAACCTGGGACAGCTCAGGAAAGCATTTGTAAGCCCTGAAAAGAAGACAACTCAGGGGTGACCTTATAAATCTATTAACGCACATGTGGCAGACTCAGATCATTGGGAGGGTGTCAGGCGACCACAGCTCCTGCAGCCCGAGAGGAAGAGACACTTTCACCTTCTGAAGGTCTGAGGTGGGACACAGTGCACTTGGGTGTGTCACCAGCACCTGCAGAGGGCCAGGCTGGAGGATCACAGGGAGCCCCACCTGCTGCTCCACATCCCTCGGGGTGGACCTCAGCCCACAGACCCTGTGTCACCACACCCTGGAGCAAATACCACTGGGAACAATGACTGGCAAGGCTGAAGCTTAAGATACAACTCAACAGGAATAAATCAATCCCCCTCCTCACTCTGAACCCGTGCTTTAATCTATTGAGATGCAGCTCTGAGAAGTAGGGCAGGAGCCGGAAGGAGAGCCAAGCGCAGCAGACGCTGGAGAAAAGGGTATACCCTATAAAATAAGGTTAAAAGGTCACCAAGGGCTCCCTGGCCTACTAAGTGTGCACCAGTTCCCAGAGCCCACAGCCCAGATTTAATGTGGCCAAGTCCCAGGTCGCTCATGAGCAGAAACTCATTTCCAGGCAGCACAAGGTGGGGAGGGGAGATGGGGCTGACCCAGCACCAGCTCAGGGCTCCCTGTGCCCTGGAGGCACCAGCACTGGTGGGTTTGCAAAGAGGCGTAACAGAAATAGCCAAAAATACTTGTTTGCTCCTACACACCCTGCATCCATTTCAATGTTAAATCTCACGCTTGGCATCACTGAGAGTGGATAAATCCCATCATGGGAAGCAGGAGTTTCACACAGCGGTTTGGTGGCAGCCTCAAAGAACCTCTTTTGCCCCAGCACCCTCTTCCCACCCCAGGCTGTCCCCATCAGATAAGGGTGACTTCAGCCTCTGGCACGACCCGGGGCAGCAGAACGAGCCCCAGACCGCAGCGGGGAGCGGAACGGCTGCGAGGTGGTAATTAGGAAACCAGTTACCCCAGTCCCGGGTCTGGATCCTGCAGCACCCGGCACCAGCAGCGGGCACGGACACTCCTGCTCGGAGGGGAGGACAAAGCCACCCCTGCCCACAGAACCACCAGCCAGGGTGGGCAACGCCTTGAAGGCTAACACAAGTACTCCCCCAAAAAAGCTACATTTGCACCCAGGGTGCGCGCAGATTTGGGAGGGAGCCACAACAGCGTGGGAAGGGAGAGGCTGAGGGAGAATCACCGGGACCCCGCTGCCCTCGGGGGGACGGGGCGGGGGGAACGGGGGTCTCGCCGGGCCTTACCTCCACTTGTGCAGGGCGAAGCCGGGACACTGGTCCCCGCAGGTGTTGCAGGGTTGGCCCCGCTCCGGCTCCCCCGACGCCGTCAGCTGCAAATAAAGAGGAAAAATCAAGCCCGGCGCCCCCAGCTGCGGGACACGGGGGAAAAGGGGAGAGTCCGGGGACAGGAACGCGCACCTCGGGGCGGGGGGCACGCCTGGAAGAAAGGGGGCTATTGGGGGGAAAGGGAGCACCCGCCCGGCTGGGAGAAGGAGCAGGGGACGGGNTGCCGCCCCGCTTGCTGTCATCGCTCCGCTTCAGAGTTAACGACCCTCCCCCGGGCCCTTCCTGGCGCTGGCTGTTGTCCCGCCGCACTCGGCCAGCTCTGCCCGGCAGCGCAGCGCAATCGTTATGCTCCAGAGCACGGGCGTTAAGGGAAAATCCGAGCTCCAGAAGAGCAGAGGTGGGATCCTGCAAGCACTGAAAGGCTGTGTGCTGAAGTTACAGCTCTGAGGGTGTTGCAGGGGGCTTTTACTGGCGTAGGCAAAGGCAAGGATCAAACAGCCCAGGTTCCTGCTGGGCTTCTGTTCCCTTCCTCATGGAGTACAGATTTAGTCCCCAAAGATGGTGCAGGAGAAATGTAGTCATGTGAAATATATTTGCAGCCTGAGATCACAGAGTCATAGAATTATTGAGGCAGGAATAGACCTCCGAGGTCATCATTAGCCTATGACCTAACACCAGGACATCAGCTAGACCATGTCACTAAGTGCCACATCCAATCTTTCCTTAAACACCTCCAGGGATGATGACTCCACCACCTCCCTGGGCCAGGACACAAAGTGCCTGTTACACCCCAGAGCTCACAGTCCTCCCAGAGCTATACATAGGTAGGTGGGGCTGGGAGCCATGGGGCCAGGAGCCATGGGGCAGCTCATGCATCAGACTCCTCTTGTCATGTAGACAACACACTACAAAGGGATCCCCATGGCCAACAACCAGCCCATACCCCTGGAGGTCTGCAGTCAAACAGCACATCTGGCATGAGGCAGGGCAAAATGAACATGGGGAGAAAAGGGAACAGCAAACACGCTTCACAGGGCACAGGGGTCCTCAGAAACTTGTCCCCAGTGGAGATGGAGCAGCTTCACCATTAGCATTTCACAGCTTCACCCTGTGGTTGCTGGCAGATCCTGTCATCTCCTTCTCCTCCTTCCCTGCCTCTTTGTTCCTTTGCCTTGCTGCCTCACAGCTGGTTAANCGGGACGGAGCCACAGGTTGGAGCGGGGTTGGGGCTCGCACCCCGCGGGACGGGACGGGACAGGGAGGGGGGTGAAGGGAGACCGACACCCCCACTAGCACTCACCGACCGGCTGGAGAGCCGCTTGCGGGAGCCGCGGCCGAACATGGCAGCTCCGCGGAGCCGAGCGGAGCCCAGCCCGAGTGCGCGGCAGCGGCCGCCCCGGTCCGGCCNAGTCATAGAATTATTGAGGCAGGAATAGACCTCCGAGGTCATCATTAGCCTATGACCTAACACCAGGACATCAGCTAGACCATGTCACTAAGTGCCACATCCAATCTTTCCTTAAACACCTCCAGGGATGATGACTCCACCACCTCCCTGGGCCAGGACACAAAGTGCCTGTTACACCCCAGAGCTCACAGTCCTCCCAGAGCTATACATAGGTAGGTGGGGCTGGGAGCCATGGGGCCAGGAGCCATGGGGCAGCTCATGCATCAGACTCCTCTTGTCATGTAGACAACACACTACAAAGGGATCCCCATGGCCAACAACCAGCCCATACCCCTGGAGGTCTGCAGTCAAACAGCACATCTGGCATGAGGCAGGGCAAAATGAACATGGGGAGAAAAGGGAACAGCAAACACGCTTCACAGGGCACAGGGGTCCTCAGAAACTTGTCCCCAGTGGAGATGGAGCAGCTTCACCATTAGCATTTCACAGCTTCACCCTGTGGTTGCTGGCAGATCCTGTCATCTCCTTCTCCTCCTTCCCTGCCTCTTTGTTCCTTTGCCTTGCTGCCTCACAGCTGGTTAAAACTGTAACGCTTTGATAATTTTTTTTCATTTAATCAGTTCTCATTTTTGTCAATTTTTCACTCGTGTCTTCCTCTCTAGGAAACTGCAGTGAGGCTGGGAGCTGCGTGGTTGCCTTTTGAAGAGTCTCAGGGAAAATGTTCCAGGGAGATTTTCACTCTTTCCTCCCATAAAAGTTGTTTTTTCTTAGAAGAAAACAAACCCCAGATGGGGAATTTTATCATGGAGAAAATTTCCTTTTTCACAGACTTTCTTCATGCCAGTGGGAAAATATTGACATCCCTCCTTGCTGTTTTTCTGCAGTTGCTATTTTTACCCTTCCCAAACCCTCCAGCTTCCCTCTATTGCTCCCTTCTGCAAAATTTCCTCATCGTTTCCCTTCTCAGTTTCTCTCCCAGTTTCCAGCACATGCAGTGGTGCACAGATATGTTCTAAATTCTCAAAGGAGGAGGTGATGTCTTCAAATACACGTTTCATCACACGCTGGGCACCTGGTTGCAGTCTGGGGTTTGACCTCATATTAAACCACCCCTACCTATAAGCTGTATCTAATGTCAGATACAGTGGTACCAGAGATGCTGAGTTACTGTTATCTCTACTGAAGGTCAACAGGATTTCAAGGAAGGAGCTTTGTGCAAGAGAGGGCCTGAAAATCTCTGGCATTTTGGGTGTCTTGCATAAGATTCAGAATATTTAAAGTTCCAATTAAAACTGCTGAAATAAAAGCATTATTGGATACAGGACTTATAACAAGATTCAACGTGCTGTGGGAAATGCTTTAGAGGTGACCTGCAAATCCTCTTTAATTGCCTTGCTGTTGCAAGAGATGCTGTGTGCCCTCAATAACAGGGCTGGTGAGGACATCTGCTATAAGTTTAAAACAGCAAAAGTAAGTCAAAGTTGGAGGGTAAATTCCTTGGAGGTGTGGCTGTGCTGAATCACGACTCCAGTCATCTTGTGGAGAGGCAGGTCCTAAAATGCTTCTCAAAACAGGGCAATTTGGTCCCCTCCCTCCATCTCAAGCTGTCCATGGGGCCACCAAACTTGTCTGCCACCCTATATAGCTTGTGTCCTCCAACCTTGCTTCATCCAAGATGAACGAAGGGATAGTCAGGAGAACTCGATCCACATTTTGGGGATGCTCAGATGCTGCATCTACATAAGGAAACAGCCCTCATCTCTGGGACATATTTGGGAAAGGGAGGGGAGACATTATCTCACTGACCTGAATGCTCCTCTTCTCTTTCCTCCCCCAGAAAAGCTGCCAGGAGTAAAGATCTCTCAGGAAATAAACTCCCACTCCCTTGTTCTCACCATGTTCAAAGGGGATGATGCACACATCCTGGAATGGCTGGGCAGGCAGGGGACAGCAACGCAGCTCCAGCCCTACCTGTGCTACCACGAGAGGTACTTTCAAAAGGGGTTTTTGTAATTTTGTTTTTATAAACGTGTAGATCTTCCTCTTGAGAAGAGACAGACTCAGCTTGGAGGTGGAGGGTGTCAGATACTACTGTCAAATAGGCTCAGAAACAGAGACACATGAATAATATATGCCAGACATTTTGTCTGACAAATTATTGTTTCTGCTGTCACGTAAATTGTTCCGTACGTCATCTTCCCCTCCCATTTCTGCTTCAACTAAACCTGCCTAGAGATGACACTTCTTTCAGCCCTTCTCATGACAAAACCAGTTTAAAACCCAGTTTGCTCCATCTGTGCACTGTGAGATGGGCCCTTTTCCCTTTTGAGGTTATGGATGGCTGAGAGGAGGGAAATGACAGGGACCCTCCTCTTTTCCTGATACTACAGAAATAATTATGATTAAAATCATCGAAGAGCTCAGGGAAAAGTAAAATGCAGCTCCTGCATTAACTTTCTGTGACAGGGTAGGTGGTGTGGGGGTTGCCCATATTGTTGCAGAGCTTGCCTGGTCCCAGGGTATAAGTCCACCCTCACAGCTCTGCCAAGTCTCACCTTGCAGCATGCCCCAGTGTTGCATGTGGAGGAGAGGGGATGCCATTAGGGCTCTGCTCTCTTGGTGACCTCCATCTCCTTTGGGACAGCAGCTTGGGCAAATAACAGCAGTGAAGTCGTTTGTGTCCAGGCCAAGTGGGCAGTTCTTGCCATCAAGGAAGAGGAGCTGTGGGTCCACAGCAATAGCTGCACCAAGAGGATCGGAAATACGGGGACAACTTGTACCTCCAAAGACCCTGGAGTCTCTGCCTCCAACTCTGGCCCAGCACTTGTGGATGGGAGTTAGCTGGCAGACACAACACTTCTCTGCACAAAGCCAGGAAAGTTTTCTGGTCTCTCCAGGAAAGTGCTCCCAGCTCTTCTCCTACCTTGCAAATCATGCCTCATGTTAGGAAATCACCTCCAAAATACCTGCAGGCAGCTCTTAGCATCCCTCCATCAGCTCTGACACCCCTGTGCCTCCTACTGTCCAGCCCTGACCATCAGCACTAAAGCAGCAGTCCCACCAACAGAAAACACTGGGGTCATGCAGAAAGCAGCTCTCAGTTTGTCTGCTGGACCCCTATATTCCTCCCCTCTGCCATATCAAGGTGAATTTGGCTGTTACGGACCAAGTCAGCCCACTCACAATTCCTCCTGCCAGCAGCCTGTGCAGGTGAATTACAGCTTAACATGAATCCTGTCTCCATCTAGTACCCTGAAGGTAGTAAATGTCTGACTGTTATTAGGCAGTTATTGTCTGAAGCCTTTCAACAACAAAAGGAGGACTTAAAAAATGCTTCTAAGTGCCAAAGCTGCTGAAGGAGCGTGCTAAGGACTAGGCACCTATTTCACTGTGTAGCTCTTCCACCAAGCCTCCTCCTTCCTGGGTAAACATTCCCCTATGAGGGTCTTTTAGGAGGGAAACAATTCAGAGTTTCCACTCCTTCCATCTTCAAGATTTGCAATTTCTGCAGGCAGACAAGGCTGTGCATAAACCCCAGTTTGAGGTGGGGATATGGAATTTCAATCTGTGCTGTGCATAACAGGAACCCAGGCCGGGATGAATCATGCTATGTTACTTCAGTTTTACATTTTTTTCACACTGCGTAGGTTTTTCTAGGGCATATTCCATCAGGCACATACCGGTCAAATTCACTTTGAGTGTTCATTACACTGTTTGTCTGTGGTACACACACTTCAGAAGGCAGAAGCAGTAACAAAGTGGGCTTAGCAACTTAACAAGACCCTTCCATTATTCCACAGATCACCATACTTTTCCCCAGTGCTCTTTATCACAGCCATTTGACTACTATTTTTTTGTTAGATTTGTCTGTTCCGAGGTATTTTGATTAAAGCTGCACTGAGTAATTTCACCTTTTTTCCTCCATCAATACAGTAATTTGTAAATATCCCAGGAATTTTTTTTTTTGTCCTCCCACCCAGGAATGCAAATGGCCATTATGTGCTCCCCAAGGTATCTCCAAATAACCCTTCTCCTTTTAACCTTAGGATTTTATTGTGTTTGTTGCTAGGTAACTGAGTAAGATTTATAGCCATCTATTGTTAATTTTGAAGGCGGTCTTCAATTTCCCTGTAAATAGCATTTGGGAGTTGGAGTCCACACCAATAAAAACTTGCAACCCAGTCCCACTCCATAGAAGGGAGCACCTGCTATGAAACGTGAAGCCAAGTAAATGCATAAAGCTTACCCCCCAAAAGAGGTCCAGCCCCTCTCAAACCAAGCAGGCTAGGGTGATGGAGGAACCCCAGGCTCTCCAGCCACCGGTGCTGGCACAGCAAAGTGTTGGTGCTGGGCCATGGACTGTGCTGAGCACATCCCAGCTGCTACCTCACTCCATCCTGCTCCTCTGAGTCCCCTCCTCATCCTTACAGGCTGTTCCTTATTCCCACTGCAGCTTTTTCCCAGAACTGGGTTTCTTTGGTGTCAAGCTCAAGGCTCCTCAGGCACTGCTCTCCCTCACCTCTCATTGAGGAGGGGTGGGTGGTGGACAGCCTCGGTTCATGCAGTTCCTTAATGCTTCACAATTTGAGGCTAAACAAAGCAATCAAGTGGGGCTCTGCCAATTTGCAGAAACCCTCCTTGCGCTATAGCAACAAGTAATTTTCTGCTCGCTCTCCCTCACTCCCTCGAGCTTTCTTGTGGTCCAGCAGAATGATTTGCTTTACGCTGTAAATTCACACTCCTGCCATTGCTACTTGTACTTTTCAGGACCATTTCTGAAGATGAGCGAAAACAACACTCTTTGGGGTCCCTCACAGAGAGGCAGGAGGTGAACTGTCAGGAGTGGAGCCATCCTGCCCTTTGCTTGCAACAGCACTGGAAACATCACAAATGCTGTTCAAGTCCCTCACATTAATCATGCATTTGCCATCCAACAGGTGAAAAGGTCCTTTTATTCTTTTTTTTAAAGCTTTTTAGAGCTTATTGTCTCTTCTCATTTGGAAAAATAGCCCTTTTCTTACTGTTTCACAAAATTGAAATTTGCTGATAAATGGCAGAGTGAGATGCCTGACAAAACCAGACTGGCAGTGGTTGTGGTGGGGTGATGTGCTGCTAATTCTCTGCTTCCTCCAGCCCACACCAAACTCAGCAACATTTCCTCAGCTTACCTTCATCTTTTAGTCTTTGTTTCCACACTCAGGACAAACATCTATGTTCCTCCTCAACTTTTAGTCTTTGTTTGTTCATCTTTTATTCTTCACCTGTTACAGGAACAATCTTCAATAAGAACTTTCTACAAGCTGACCAGCTCCTTGTTGCTTCTCTTAAAGTGGTCGGTTCCTGGTTAATATATCTCTAGCCTCACCCACCATCCCAACCATGATCACCTGGGGGCAGTTGGGGCCTCACACAGGTGGGCCAGGTTCTGTCTGTGGGGCCTTGGGGAACAAAACACATTGCTGGGTTGTGACTCATCCATAGGTCAATTCCAATTCAGCCCAGGCCCCAGCACTTCAGGTGACAGCACAAATCAGGCAGAATTTAGGTAGCTGCCATTTTTTTTTGGCCAAGGCAAACATCTCAGGACTTACCTGCTGTCTAAAGCTTCCAATACTGCCAAGTTAAACACTTCCATACATTTATGCTCTTGAAAGGCCCAGGCCATTAGGAATGATCAAATGGGAAAATGCCATCAGTGAAACCTGAATGCAAGTCGTATCTGGAAAGCTTCACATACCACTCGTGCAACGTGGAGGGAAGCTGATGAAAAAGAGGGTATTAGGAGATTATCTCAGGCACCTAAGGGAGGCAGCCTCTCCCAAGGCGGGTGTGCAGCTCTCAGGTTATTCCAGGTGAGCTACGCACCAACGCAGGGCACACCCACTGCCTTTTCCTCGTAGAGTGGGATGAAGCTGCAGATATTGATGAGGGCTGTAGGAAGGACTTCAGGACACCCCACCTTGTGCAACTCAGTCAGCAGAATTTAGGAATGTCTGTAAAAATTGTATCTGAAAGGCATCATCTCTCCATTTGCCCCAGCTGGATGGGGACAGCAGCTCAAGGGAGGGTCAGCAGAGCATTCTGCTGTCGTGCCCTTGGCCAAGGTTTCCCTAGATCATCTGTGCCACTGATCCAGGTGGATTGTCCCCTGAGACACCTGGGTTTGAAGAGAGCTGGTGTGCTCAGGGATCCCCTGGGAAAAGAGCAGTGAAGGAGAGAGGAAGACAGCAAAGTCTTGCAGCAGCTGAGCCCCAGCACGGATGGGAAGAAAGGCCACTGGCTCCTGCTCTCTCAAGGCAAGGTTTAGACTCACCGTGTTATTCCTGCCGCTGCCAGGACACAAACCTCTGTGGCAACTGCTCCTCCCAGCAGCTTGGCCCACACCATGTGTGGTTTATTATTTCACAGCTCAGTTATTTGCCAGTTCAGCTACTGCGGGTACGTTTTATCTGTGGCTGCATTTTCTCAAGCAGGGCTAGCTTGCCACCAGTGGCTACGTGTTTGCTCTAAGCCCCAGCAAGTTGCCAGCCTCAGGGGCAAGTACATCCTTGCACGTTCCCAACACCACAGGTCTGGTCAAACCCGAGACCTGCAGTAGAGACAACTTCATCCCAAGCCATGCATGAGGCCAGAGCTCCAGCCCCTGGCAGCACCTGGTAGCTGCTTGCACCCTTTGCTGCAGGCAGCTTCACTCAGCCTGCCAGGGGGATTATAGAAGCATGGGAGCAAATAAGCCCCCCTCTCGTATTTGCCAGTGATAGTGGCTAAACTGGACGTGTTTGTTCTCACCAGTTTGCAGCCATCCCCACATCCCTGCTACTGTGAGCAGGAGTGATTAAAGCATTTCACAGCAAATAGTCCTTTCTGTGTGGGGATGGGGGGAGGCAGGCAGAGAGCAGCAAATAGCTTCAAAGAGAAAGGTCAGCAAAGCAGCGAGGATGGATTAGTAAAGGACAATGCAGCAAAGACCTGATTAATTTAATTGCTCGTCTGAAATGTAGTCACAGATTAAAGAAGGATGAAGAAATTATAAGCATATGAATGGAGCCAAGTAATGATTTTAAGCGAGAAAATACACAGAGCCCTGTGTCCTCCTGCACCCTCTGCCCTGCATACAAAGGGGTTTGTGTTCAGGGATTACTCCAGACTTCTGGCTTTTCTCCTCACGCTGTCTTCCGGAGATGGAGACACTGACTACCAACAAATGTTTAAGTAGCTGCAGCTTGAGATCGCTGCTGGCAGCTCAGATTGAGTAGGAGCATTAAATCTGGGCGTGTGCCCAAGCCTGCAAGGAGATGGTACATGGAAACCATTTGGGCTCTTATGCTCCCAGTGGAACTGAGGTTTTCCTGGTGGCAATGGATTGATGTCCATGGCCCCAGCTTCTGCACCTCGTATCCAGCCCCTGCCTTGAAGGACCTGAATCAGCTTCACAAATTAGAAGTTTATGTCTACCTTCCCTTGGCTTAAACTGGTACCTACATCAAATCTCCCTGTGTTTCCAGTCAACAGATCAAGTCTCCAAACACTTCAGAAGTGCTAGTTATAACTAGAGAGAGGTAGAAGTCATTTCATGGAAAGTTTCATAGGTTTGTAGGGGTTTTTTTTTAATTGGAACAAACAATCCAACACGTGGGCTAGGTCAAAACACTGTTCTCTTCTCGTTTTGATTTTTCAGAAACCGTGCCTTATGTTTGGTAATACAAAATAGCTGAAAAGTTAAGCCAACTTTGAAGTGGAAACTCAGGCTCTTCTGTGAAGCCAAAAATAACTTCTTAGCATTCTTCATTTCGCTATTGCAAAGAGAGGTCAGAAACTTGTCAACTAAATCTGCTTCTGGAAGGCTATAATTCCGATTGCCTGGAGTACTCCAGCACAGGCAAAAATACATGGAAAATACTGGAGTGAGACCGACAGACACCACTTCTGGCCATTGTCTCCTTCCTCCTGCACAATGCAAGCTGGAGAGCTGCCTCCAGGAATTTGTACCACAAAGCAGCTCATCCCCTCCCAATAAATGACTAACAGCTACTAAGGTTAGAGACTTCTGGATGAACTCAAATGTATTTCTTAAAAAGACCTGATTTGAAGAGTTCTCAATTTGAAGAGTTCAAGCTACGGGAGAACTTACCACATGGGCTGAGCAGCTTCAACTGTTAATGACTCCTGGGTTGGGTTGAATTTCTGTGCCTTGGCCTGGTAGATGGGAGAACTGTCTCACCTCAGTGCTGCTCCCCAGGCAGAAATGCCTTCTCTAGGTCATCCCTCAATTGTCTGCTTGAGAAGAGGAGTCGTGTTGGAAAGACCTTCTAGACGAGGTCTGGAAGTGCCTCGGTGGAAAATTGCCTTTCAAGTGCAGACTGCCCTCCTTGGTCTTTTCTGCCTCACCCTATTTTTCAACACAAGTTTCAGAGCATGGCTATGCAGAAGAAGGCTTTTTAGCAAATGTCCTGATTTAAGACAAACTCCTTGAGATGTGCGTTTCCAACAGCCTTCAACAAAATGTTTTTTATTTTTCTATAGAGGAAAAATTGCCCATTATTGAGGCGGAAGAGAACGTTCAAGAGATGAAGTCATCACCTCTGTCTCGGGAACAATTTGTCCTGATAGGCTGTACAAAGAGTGCTGTAATTTTCATAGAATAACTGAACCCAAGCATCAAAAGTGTTCAAATGATCCTTTCATTATACAAGCCTGGAAGGTTAAATATGATTCAGACCCCTTTTTGGCTTAATTCCACAGCAGCCCACATTGAAAGTCTTAGTAATAATTTATGAAAGATAAATGATAGAAAAGAAATATACCTTTAAGAGATTGGTCATTTAAACTAAGGATCGAGCTTTTGAAATAATGGATGTTCTGTTTTCTGTGTCTGAGTATTTCAGACAGTAAGGAAAAGGTATCCTCTCTCCTCTTGGATTGAAAACATAGAAGCTGAAAAAGGCTGAAGCTGCCAGCACTAGAGATCTGCTGCATTTTCTGAAACAAAGTATGAGGAGCATACAAGGGAGGACAGAAAAATGCAGCCTCTTCACTTTTACCTGTAGCCCCAGGGGGAGAGGTGATGTTAGACTCTGGCTGCAGTTTGTCACTTGGTTGTCCTCCTAGGAGCCAGTCCACACATTTGTTTTCTTTTAACCCAAACTTCTTCTACCTGAATTTTCTCGTATATGTGACAATATTTTTTTCAAACTTACAAAATTTGATTTTTTTCCCCTAGATTTCTTTAAACAGCACTGCAGGCTGTGCAGACCAGGTCCAGTATCCCAGCCCAGCCTTCAAAAACATTTGCTAAATGGACTGTTTGAGTCCCTTATCATCCCATGGCAAAGGACATCCCTGGTGCCAGGCACCAGGCACCTCTGAGTAGCACATGAGGCACCTCTGAGATGTGCTTATATATATTTTGTACCTCAGGACACCCCTCTCCTGGACAGAAATGGAGGAGAATCAGTCTATCTGACCAGCAGGACGCAAGTAGATGTCTGTGGCCATTCTCCAGGATGGTCCCTGGTCCCCTGACTCCAATATGGGCTCGGGGCAGGGCTCCATATAAACAACATTCTTACCCTCCCTTGTTCCTTTTGCATGGGACAATCCAACAAGGAACCCAAAGCCTGGAAATAAACACCAGCACAGAGAGGCACGTTTACCATTCAATGTATTATTCCCTTGTGTACAAAGTATTTTGCCTCTATAATAGCACACAGGTATTGAAATACGATGGCAAATGCAGAAAGACCATACAGACATGGCTTACAGGTCTTTTCATTTCCTTTTGAGTAATAAGCAGAAAGAAAAGAAACACTGTACAGGAAAGTGCTTGCAAAAAAAACACCAGTTTGTAGAAAAATAATGGCATTGATATACAAAACCCAGAGTTGTTTCCTGAACTACAAGTGTCTGATGTCTCTGGTCCTCAAAGTCTGTTCCTATTTAATGAAGCACATTAGTGAACCACAGGATCAGTGCTCTAGCATTTTTTTTTCCCTTATAGTTTATTTAATTTTTTTTTTTTTTTTAGGTTTCTCTTGCTCTGTTGATAGCTGCTATGAAACTATATGGTAGAAATGATTGTGTACAGGTCAAAATAATATTTCTTTTTATAAATAGCCATTCACTTCATTAGAGAAAATATAATAAGCCTGTACTTTCTAAGCACCACTGTTTCTGTCTAAAGTTCATAGTGCAATTTTCCCTTTTCCCCTACAGAAGTTACACAGAAGCAATTATCATTAAAAAGTCACTATTCCATTACTACTCCTTTCCCTTTTTCCTCTTTCTCTTTCCCTTTTCCCCTTTCCTTTTCCCTTTTTTTTCCCCCTTTTCTTTCACCTTTGAAATGGTATTTTTGGCATTTTTCTCAGAAAGGTAGAATTTATTTTTATGCATAGACCACACAACGTAGGTGAAAAATCAGTCGTATGTGCTATTAAGCCCAAAACCCTAAATGATGGGCACGAGCCTCATTCTTTCCTCTAAGTCTGAATATTAATAAGAGCAGCAGAGGCACACACAGAGTGAGTGTGGAGCACCAGTTCTTTAGCTGCTGGGCTGGGTAGCACAGCCCTGCTCCCTGGGAGATGTCTCCTGGCTGGCATGAACACGTTGGTCCCTGTCAGGCTGGCAGGTTTGGCTCTAAAGGCTGAGCAGAGCCTGGCACATCCCGGGTTATCAATCCAGGGATCATGTTGTTCCTCACTATTGATCTGACTGTTTTCTAACAGACTGATTACACACCCTTTGGGGAGCCCTGCAAAAGGCTCACATGAGATCCTGAGGTTGCGTTTGTCAACTCTTGGCATCCAACGTGGAAAGAGTTACCTGAAGTGGCAGAGAAGTCTCTCTGGTTTCCCAAACTGCTGGCAATTTTGTGCTGAAAAGCTTCCTTTCCATGTACTTTGTGCTCCTGGCTGCCCCGACATGTAAGGTGAAGGGGCAGCATCTTCCTATCGCTAAGTAAAAACGTGGAGAAAGAGATAAGGGACATAGTCATAGACTACAAAAATAATCTGGTCACATCACCCCCGTTCGACGTGCTAGGAAGCTCTGCAAAAACATTGGCGTGGCACAAGCGGCGGGTTATCTACAGGCAGGAGCCACCTCACAGCTGCCTTGGGCATCTAGGGGAGATGTCTCCTCAAGGTATATATATATATATTTAAAAAAAGCCAACGCTAAAGGTCTGGTTGTACATGGGATGGCAGCGAGGCAAGGAGCACAGATGCCTTACCAGGAAGATCCGAAGCAACACAGAAGTAGGCGTAAAGCAGCTTGTTTTGGAAGGGGGAGGCAGAGTTATCTGTAAGTACAGAGTGATCTCGTTGAAACGAGGCAGAGCCGCTGCTGAAGCCTCTCTGCAGATGGTCTCTGAGTGAGTAGGAAGCTGGGGAAATGCTGCAGGTGCCTGCAATGGAGTCCCCAAGCCAAGAGGAAGGGGCAGCTTGGCTGGGGGTGTTGTCCCCCCGTGGGGAGATAACACGGCAGGGATGCTTTCGGCTTCATTTGGGATTTGGTGACAATGTTGGTGAGACACTGCAGCGCTTCTCAGCAGGGAAACATATGGTCTGATCAGCCTGTCTGGGGTGAGTTAATGCCCCGCTTCCAGATGGAGCCAGGAAGCACAGTGGCACATGCAATCAGGAGACAAAGATATGGTTTTTTAAACAGAGCCCTATGAAAAAGGGGCTCGAGCTAAAGATCCATCTGCAGGAATTCTCCAAAACCTGGGGCAGATCTTCCCTTATTTGAACCGCCTGGCAAATTTTCTGCTTTCTTCCCTTTTTCTGATAAAGGCACTGGATTAACTACGACTACAGAGCATTAATAAATATCATGTTAGCACCAAACCAGTGCTTTTAGCACTGGCCACAGAGGTCATGTGAAATTCAAAACATACCTAAAAGATAAAGATTGCTAATGCAACTAGCACTGTATTCATTGTCATGTTTTCCTTGAGTGCTGTCGGCCTAATCCCTAAAAATAAAATTTAATCACATCTTGTCTATTTTCCTTACACAAAGACAGATTGAAATGCCAAAAATACCCCTATGCAGATTGTGTAGCACCGTGGAGGGCCCAAGCAGCCCAGTAACTGAAGGAAAATTACTGATTGAAAGTAAACAACTGAATACAGTGACAATAAAGTATCACTTGTCATAATGCTACATATAATGTAGAGTACGCAAAATGCAGTGGTTTGACTGCAGGATTTAACAATAAAAAATAAAAATAGTAAAAGCAGCCTTAATATAATGATTTTACGTACAAAAATATTAAATCAAAATAAATAATTCCAAACATAAATATTATACTGTACATTAAGAATATGCGATCTATATACACACATAAACAGGTTAAAAAGTGGAAGGCAGAGGTATTGCATCGCTATCCTTCATCCAGCTCATCTCCACTGGGTGCTCTCAGAGAACCTGGAAAATACCAGCAAGGGGCACATTAGAGTCAGATCAGCATCTCTGCCTCTGAAACCTCCATCTAGAGAGATTGGCACAAGAGTGGAGCCCAAGTGGGTGCCAGCGAGGTGGGGGGGGTGTTTCTAGTTGACAGTGTCATACCCATAAGGGTTACTGGGGGAAGCAAGGATCCTGTTGCTCCATGGATGCTGTGTGGGGTGGGTGGATGCCACTGAAGCACTTGATGCATGAGCGCTTTGGCAAGCGTGGCCTGATCTCCACCCTCGTGAGACCCCACCTGGAGCACTGCGTCCAATTCTGGAGCCCCTATTACAAGAAAGATCTGGACGTGCTGGAACGTGTCCAGAGAAGGGCCATGAGGATGATCAGAGGGCTGGAGCACCTCTCCTATGAGGATAGGCTGAGAGAGTTGGGGTTGTTCAGTCTGGAGAAGAGAAGGCTCCCAGGGGACCTTATTGTGGCCTTCCAGTATCTTTAGGGGGCTACAAGAAAGCTGGGGAGGGACTTTTTAGGATGTCAGGTAGTGGTAGGACTGGAGGGAATGGATCAAAACTAGAGGTGGGGAGATTCAGATGAGACGTTAGGAAGAAGTTCTTCCCCAGGAGGGTGGGGAGACACTGGCACAGGTTGCCCAGAGAGGTGCTGGAAGCCCCATCCCTGGACATTTTGAAGGCCAGGCTGGATGGGGCTCTGAGTAACCTGCTCTAGTGGGAGGTGTCCCTGCCCATGGCAGGGGGGTTGGAACTAGATGATCTTTAAAGTCCCTTCCAACTCTGACAATTCTATGATTCTATGATCTACTCCTTCAGGACATTTCTGGGCATGCTGCAGAGGCAGCTGGGAACTCACCATTGCTATAACACCTGAACGTCGAGGCCTGTTCCAGATGATGGAGTACACTTCCCACAGTAACCGCCACATTTTCCTACTACTTTGGTACCATCCTGCAGGCAAAATCAGAAATAACATCTCACATAAGGGCTCAGGAACTCCACGCCGTGGAAAGGCCAGAACTGGGTCATTCTAGCCAGGGTTTGTAACAGAAAATGTCTTGGAAGGAAAGCAAACTATGCCTAAATCAATCTATGAAATTGCTGCTATATCTAAATATATGCAAATGCAATTCTCTTTAGTGCTGCCAGGTCAGATGGTGAACACAAATAAGAAAGGTAGTTCTGATTTATTACTTTGAAAGATGCCCAAGGAGAAGGGCATTTGGAAGGATATCTCAAGGGTATCTGCTTTCTCCAGTTTGCCCCACAGTGATGAATGGAAAACTTGGCTCATACAAGAGCAAAACCACATCTAGACAATAAAAGCTCCTCAGCTGCACCTGAGCACGTGAAGAACATGGGAAGGATCTTTCAGGCAATACCAAGAAATATCAATTTGGAAGGGAAAGTCCTGGAGTGACTCCAGAGCCAAGACAAGAGGGAAAGCAACAGGGTGAGGCTACACCACTTGCTATGGTGCTGCCCCACCTCAGCTCTGCATTTCCACATCCAGGAGAGGAAAATGTGGAGTGGTCCTGGGGTTGGCCTGGTCTCCAGACCAGGAGAGCCCAGCAAGTGTGACACAACTCTGATCTTGAGTCAGGAGATTAATACCTTCATCTGGCCTTCCTTATCCCACCTCTACAGAGTCTTTCTCCTCTTGCTCATTACAATGGAGAGAGTCCTTGAGGGGAATTCAACCCTCAATTACCAGAAAATTGGACTTAAGTGCAGGAAAATCTTGCACAAAGCATTTCTTTTTAAACGAGCTCCATCCTGCCCTTGACACTATTGATCTGTGATTGCAGCAGGCTGCTATCATCTCTTCTCACTATGCTTTTCTTTCTTCTGCTCCTGTGGGCAATTACACCTTTGGAGCAGCGCTTGACAGACGCCCCTGGGTGATGGAAGTAAGATTTGTCTCTTAGAGCCCCTGACCCTGAAGGTTTGTTTTAATTCTGCCAGCTGTGATGGTATCTGCTCTTCACAACCTCAAAGTCAGCTGCCCCGGCTTCTCCTTTCTGAAGATGAGACAACCAGCAAAGCACCTGCCAGAACTAACACAGGGGTCTGTGCTGGTCCTCTTCTACCTGCTTTGCTGCAGCATGGTCAGACCAGTAGCATTTAATTCTCCTTTCAGAGCACCAGCACTGAAGGAGACCCATGGGCTCAAGGGGTTTCCTAGAGCCAGGAAGACTGAAAGCAGCACAGGAGGATATTTTGCAAGTTGCTTTTTGTTAAATGATTACGGTGACCTCCTTTGGAGGGTTTTAACACAGGCAATCAGGTGACTCACATGAAGTGAGTGACCCCATGCAACGCTACGGGGGGGCTCAGAGGAGACCTTATAGCTCTGTATAACTACCTGAAAGGCTGTAATGAGGTGGGGGTTGGTCTGTTCTCTCAAGGAACAAGCAATAGGACAAGAGGAAATGGCCTCAGGTTGCACCAGGGGAGTTTAGGTTGGACATTAGGAAAAATTTCTTCACAGAAAGGGTTGCCAAGCCCTGGAACAGGCTGCCCAGGGCAGTGGAGAAGTCACCATCCCCAGAGGGATTTAAAAGCCTTGGAGCTGTGGTGCTGAGGGACATGGTTTAGTGGTGACCTGGAAGTACTGGGTTAAAGGCTGAACTTGACCTGAAAGGGCTCTTCCAACCAAAAGGATTCTATGTTCTATGGTTCTAAGTAACAGTCAAAAAAGTGATCCTGCGTTTCTCCAATTTCAGGACTTGACACACCCTCCACACTGTGTGAGCAACCTCTTGGGAACAATTCCTACCCAGGGCACTCACCTGGCACCCAGACCCTCTCCAGCAGGTCAAGTGCTGCTCTGCAGCCCTGACCCCATCCACCCCAGTCCTGCCTGCCACGTGATGCACATTCCTTTCTGGACACCCCAGACAATTAATTAAGGATATCTCTGCCTCACAGCACAGTTTTCAGCTTCACATTAAGTAGGCTCATTAAGTAATTGCAGTAACTCAGATCAAGTTAAACCCCCTAGGTCCCCCCACCTCACACACAATTACAGGCAACACTTTAACATCAGATGTGAGCTTTTTTTAATCTCTGCTTGGGAGATGTGGCCACAAAAGACAACACTGCAATTAAAAACTTCTCGTGAGCATCATTAAAATGACAACTTACCGGGGATTTTTGAATTTCTGACACTGCATAATTCCCTTGTGAGAGCCATTTTGCTGATCCCATTAAGGACAGGCCTGTCCCATAAAGGTCTATGCTGAAGCGACCCTAAAAAACAAGCAGATGAGCCTGGTTATCCCAAACTACTGTGTTTGGGCCTCCCCTGCCTTGCCACAGTGTCATGGTGTCTTGTCAGCAATGTTTTCAGTATTTTCCATGGCTCTGATGGTGATTAGCACACATTGTACAAATCACACCTTGTCTCTGGGTCAGGAATTTCCCTCTCTGCAGGGAGGGAGGGGCTTCATCTTGGTTTTTACTATTTTTTCTCAGGTTTGCCCTGCTTTTTCACGGCTTGCCAGCTGAGGGCATTCTTGGCTTTTCCATGGCAAACTGCAGAGCCTGACGTGCTCCAGCAGCTGATGGGAAAGGTACCCCAGGGATGTGCTGCAGCTGCTCTCACTGCTCCCTCCTCAACTGGAGAGGGCACACTTGTCCTTATTTTCCTTATCTTTCACTAGGCACTTTCCCCCCTCACTCTCTAGACTTCAGTAAAATCAAAAATCTTCCATTCGTGTATTTCTTAAAAACACCCTTCACTTCATTGCACCCTGTCTCAAAATACACAAAAAAGATGGAAAATTAAGGGCTATGCCTGCATCCAATGCACAACCCCCCGGCCTTTCCCTTACCCCCATGGCAGACCCCAGCCCAGCTTGTTTCTGGACTCAAGAAGGGATCCTTTGAACACATCTCCAAGGCTGACCCACAGCCCAGCATGACACCAGATGCCTGTTAGCTTTGCTCCTTGCACTTGCTGCCTTGGGAATGCTGATTTTCTGTGAGGAGCAAACTGTCTGGGTCAGGTGGATGGATATTAACATTCATGAGCCTCCTCGAGGTAAGAAGTCAATCCCTAAGCCGCTGAGCTGTGCAGAAAAGTGTCAGCTCTGAGAGCAGGGAGGAAAGGAGATGGAGAGGTTTGCCCTCTGCTGTCTGATGCTGCAACTCCCTGCTTAATGCCCTTTGCAGGTGTGGTCCACCAACACCCTGGACTATTGAAACATCACTTGTCATCCCTCAGCCCCACAAAAGCTAGATGTGCTGGGATATGGGGCAAGCCACCTGTAGCACAGTGGTAATCAGTCTCCGAAAGACTTCCATAAAAGCCTATTTTTTCCAAGCAACTGGACTAGGTGTCCTACATCACCTCCCAGAGCTACTGAGGAGGCAACTGAGCCTGTGTCCAGCTCCATGCTTTCACTGCCAGGCACTACATGGTCCTGGGTCAGGCTGGAGCACCATCTTCATTTTATCAGTGTTTTCCCAGCCCTAAAGTGGAGTGAGCTATGATCCCGTGAGCTGTTGTGGAAATAAGCAATGGGGCATGGGGATGGTGGGGCAGCAGCTGGCAGGTACCACTGTGGTCTCTGAAAGACGGGTTCTGTCAGTGCAGCAGCAGAACTCGGACCTGTCCCTGCCCCACAAATACTCTCTCCTTCTCAGGCATCTCACCCCCAAGCTGGCATGGCAGGAGCCCCATTGTCTGTCTCTTGCCTTCTCCATCCAGAGAGGTTATCTCACCCCTGCAAGCAGTGGTTTCAGAGGACACAAGATTGTGGAGCACAGAGGGAGGGTCCCAGGGCATCCTGATGGCCTGATTCACAACTCTTCTCCCTGCCCAGCATCTCCACCAAACCCTGCCATGGATTGATCCCCCTACCTTCAACCATGCGTGCAAAGCCCAGCCCTTCTCTCACAGCTTATTTCTTCTTCCTTTTCTCCTTTACTGTTAACTGAGGCCCTGGGGAATGTCCCTTAGCCAGTCCTGATAATAACCTGGCATTTTCCCATATGGAGAATGGAAAGGACTTTCTGCATAGACAAAGGGAGAAGTTTCCTATCACCGAGATGTTAATACGACACTCACTGAAGTTAGGCTGATGTGACTGGCAGTAATTAATAGGAGGCCTGAACGTAACAAATGGCACCAATTCCTATGAAATGCTATTGTCAAATACCTGTGGGCATTTGGCTGCACTGTAGCAGTCCCCAGCAGTGGCATAAGGAACAGGTCGTCCATCATGTGTCCGTGCAAACTGCAGATCAGTCGCTGTAGAGAATAGTTGGTGAGCAACACGGAAAGCAAGATGCAGGGAGAGAGACAAAATAAATGTAAACATGCTCTTTGCTAACGTTTAAATTCATTAAAGCTGGTTTCATACATTAATCTTGAGCGTCAAGACCTCATCTGCTGGATTTTTAATATCAAATCATCAGTTCATCCCACATGTGGGAGACGCCCTGGTAGGTGAGCACTGAATTCAACAGGACACTCACACTCTCAACATTCACAGCTTGGTCTAAGTACATTAGTGATTTAGGACCTAGGTATAAATAACAACAAAACTCGAACCCATGACTTGAGTTTTATTTCTCTGTCAGAAAATTCCCCACTTCCAAGAAGCCCATGGGACCTCCTAAATCTCCTTTATAAACAAAGGCAAACAACCATCTCGGTGCTCTCCCTGCTGCCCCAGCCCAGGGGTCGGGGTTTCAAAGGGAATTGGAGTATTTTGCTCTGGAGGGATCTGAAGTAACTGAGACTCATTTAGATGGGGATGTGAGATAGCTCCTGCCTGACAGAGGTAGGTGCCCAGCTCCTTTTGAAATTCAAAGGAGGCTGGTATCAAATTCCCCGAGGGTGGTTCCTTTGAGATCTTTACCTAGGAGCTTTTACAGACTATTAGTAGCTTTTTACAGATTGATAGACTGGGAGGTCTCAGGGCTTGAAAATTAAGTGATAAAAAGCCCCCTATCAGATAAAGAGTCATTTTACAAGGAAGGATTTTGATTTGCTAAAAACCCTCTGCTATTTACTGAACGAACCCCCAACAATATGCTGTATTTTTAAAACATTTGCTGGAAACTGATCCCATTCTTGGAGTCAAGGAGACTCCCTATGGGATGTTGTGGGTTCTTGAGTGGATGGATGGCTCTCAGCTCCCACAGATGCTGGCAGGATACCAATTAAATCGCACAGCTACAGTCCCCTCCTCTTCCTCTGCACATCCATGGCCCCAGCTCCATCACTCTCAACAGAAGTTATTTCCCCATGATCTGGCTCTGCTGAGAGCCTCCTTTGCCTCCCCACCACACTGACACTGGTCCGGAGGGAGCAGCATCCCTACCCCAGCCAGTCACCTGCACTGGGATCTCCTGACATGTCTGTGTGTAAAACATGGGGCCAGCTCCCCCTGCTGAAGCTTTCTGCCCTGAATCCACTCTGAAAACAGGAGTCCTAATGAAATAAAACCCTTCAAAAAACATACTGGCCTGCTGGGAGCACACAAATATTCATTCTGTGTAGCAGAGGTACCAGTGACTGTCTTAATATTTTCCCATCTTACAGAGAAATAGTTTGAGCATCTCTGATGTACTCAAGTTGCAGCCTCTAAGTGTAAAGCAGCAAACAAGTGACCATGTTTAAAAGCAGCTTTTAACAGGCGAGTGCAGGAATATTGCTCAGTAGAGTACTACTGCTTGTTTGCAGTTACAGCTGTATTTGTGTCAAAGAAACATTTAATTTTTTTTAATGGCAAGGCCCTGTTGTTACTCACTTATTATTTGCATAGTGTTCAGGTCCAGCCTTACTTTGCTGAAGGTGGAAAACCCAGCTGCTGTGTAATCTTTCCTACACTGGCAGTCTTCTCGTCTGCTCCCGTTATACGGACACTCAGTCGGGTTATGCAATCTAAATCAAAAGAAAACCCTTTCTACTCATGACCGGAAAAATATTGCCATGGAAAACAAAAAGATTGTGCAGCTCAGGATTCGTGGATTTCTTACCTGTATCCATAAACTTCTGAAAAGTTCTCTGCATCCCCATTTACCAGGGTCACGTACTCCTTTGGGCTGTCAGTCTGCATCCCAGAGCAGTACACCTGAGGGAGAGAAGCCAGGATTTTGTCAGGCATCATGTGCAAAGGGATTGCTGAGGAAACCAAAGGGAGAAAAAGCCAAGAGTGGAAGTGAAGAGCACACGCAGGGTCCTCTTGCACCTTGGGGAAATGCTTTAACTATCAATCTGTTGCTGAAATGCACCTTTAATGTCTTTCCTTTGACTTGAAGGAAATATTCGCCATCTTCAGTGACACCTTTGAGATTTTTAAGGTCTTTGCAACTCCTTGGTAATTCACCTGAAACAAAGCAGAAATGTTTGTAGTCACTGAGCAACTCTACATCAAAACGTCTTCTGTAACACCGTGAATACATCCAAAGCATCAAAACATCTTGAGAGTTCTCCCTGAGGTTCTTAGTTGGACGGCTCTCAACACCTGGAAATATTGCCCATCTCTAGTTTGGTGGGAAAAGATGCTGAAGCCACAATAAGGGCAAAGGAAGATGCAAATCCACAGACTTACAATCATGGATGTTGTGGCATGTCCTCCTCTCTTCGGGCTTCAGATCCTCATGGCACAAGCTGCTGACCTGGTCATCGTTGGTCAGACACTGCACCGAGCGGTGCATGACCCCAGCTCCACAGGTGACAGAGCACTGCAAGACAAGACAGAGATTCATAATGTATCTCAAGAGCTTCTGGGCTCCAGCAGAACAGAGACAACCCAATTCCCTTGTATCAGGACAGCAGCAAAGGCCCCAATCCTGCAAAGTGTTCAAACACAGGCTTAATTTTAATCAAACAAGCAATCCCTTTTATTATTAATCCCTTCATTATCATCATCATCATCATCACTAATTGTTTCAAGAAGACTACTGAACTTCTCTTAGCACTTAAAACATTTCACTGGATGAGGTTAAAGTGAACCATGTGCTCATGTGAAATTGTTTATTTTACACACTAGGAAACTTATACAAGAGACAAATGTTCACTAGAAGGCCTGAATCCTCTCCTGGTGGCTGGGAGACATTGCTTGGGACTGACAGGGACTCCTGAATGAATATGGCATAGGATGGAATATGGCATAGGATGGAATATGGCATAGGATTTCTATCCAAATTGCACCCAAAACCCTGCAGCCTCCAAACCCTTGCACTTTGGAAAAAATGGCTACGTCTGTGGAAACACTTGGTCATCCCCAAATGGCCCAAATCAAGGGCAATCTTAAGGCTGAAAGTGCACAAGTTAGTGGAGCTGCTGAGCAACAGCTTGTCCATGCTGGCTGCTGCTGAGCATGGGCAAGGGGAGGTGGGAGCATCTTGCTCCTCCTCCACAACTTGTTCTTCCAAGTACTTGAGAACTGAACATCAGCTGCTTCTACAGGTACTAGTTTAAGCTGCCAAGGAAATGCTGCTGCTCATCTATTTAGAAATAAGGTCTTCTCTCAATAGTCTTCAATGGCTCATGGTATTTGCAACTTGGCCTTTACTATTTATCAGGTCCAAATCCATAAAACTTAACTAAGAAGCTGGGCAGGACCCTCTCTGTCCATCAAAAGTGATGGTATTTTACATTAAATCCCTTTGAAAATCAGAGATGAGGAGGGTCATGGAACTTGGTAGCCACTGGGACGTTCAGCAGTCCAAAGAGAGGAGAAAGGTCCTGCTCTCTGAGATGGATACTTTTCACAGTGGAGTTGTACTAATGAGTTGGACATTTTGCACTGAAATTCTGGGGGAAAATACCAATTAATTGAGGCTGAGGTCTCAGCTGTAACTCTTCTGCCCTGACTCACAGGGAGGATCTGAAGCTTCCTATGGGGCAGGATGAACTTAGGTTTCAAACAGCTCTGCCATTTACTGTGACAACTTTCACTACATTTTGCTTGACTTGACCCTCATCAACTTGTAAAGGTTTGACAAATTCCTATGAATGCCTGAACTGGGTTAATAAATCAACTTTATGGGAGAAACACCACATTTCAAAGAATGCCAGAAGCCCAAAGAAGAGAAGTGTTATCACCTTAACTAAAATTTGATCTTGTAGTTCAGGCCCCACAAGAGGCTCAACACAAATGACTTTAGCAGAAAGGCTAATTTCTTTCTCCTGCCTGTAAGGAGGAGGGTGAAAAAATAAAATAAATCCTTTTAAAGCTCAAATTACCAGTGGTAGTTCCCAAATCTTGCTCATACACATGAGCAAGTGGGATCAACCCCAGTTGCCAGCTATCCATCAACCAATCCTTCTAGAATAAGGCTTTCACACCCTTGTTTTCTGGCAGTGATTCCACTTTCTATGCATTCAGCATGACCATCAACACTGCCACAAATTTTGGC
Organism: Brachypteracias leptosomus; assembly: GCA_013401335.1. NCBI lineage: Eukaryota > Metazoa > Chordata > Aves > Coraciiformes > Brachypteraciidae > Brachypteracias > Brachypteracias leptosomus. The sequence continues at coordinate 101,742 of VYZX01032304.1, forward strand.
TACAGCTGAATTTTCATGGAGAACAGGACTCTGCTTGTAGCTGCTGGGACTCCCCAGCATGATGAGGTTCATTTGACAGGCTGAGAGAGTTGGGGCTGTTCAGCCTGGAGAAGAGAAGGCTCCCGAGGGACCTTATAGTGACCTTCCAGTACCTGAAGCGGGCCTATGTAAAGGCAGGGGAAGGTCTATTCATAAGGTTTTGCAACAATATGACCAGGAGTAATGGTTTTAAGCTAGGAAAGGAGAGATTTAGATTGGATATTAGAAAAAAGTTCTTTAACATGAGGGTGATAGATCAGTGGAATGGGCTGCCCAGAGAGGTGGTGGAGACCCCATCCCTGGAGTCCTTCAAGGTCAGGCTTGATGGGGCTCTGAGCAACCTGCCCTAGGTAGAGATGTCCCTACTTGTGTAGGGAGGTTGGGCAAGATGACCTCTAGAGGTCCCTTCCACCCTGAAACATTCTATGATTCTATGATTGTACGCTGGGTTCCACCTGGAGCACGGAGCCCTACGCACACCAAAGCTGCCACTGCACATGGGGTATTCATTGCATTAATTCATGCAGCTCTTAACCATTCCCCCACCAAACCTTTGAACTGTGTACCAAAAACTAAGCCTGTTCTATTTTCTTGGTTAGAAAGGAGGAGTTTGCCAAACTCACACTTCCCCAGTTGCCGACGCGCCAGGAAGCCGAGACGGGGCACTGGCCGAGGTAGCAGGGCTGGATGTTGGGTGGCTGTGTGCCAGGACAGTTGACCGTGTTCTGGTACCCGTACTCGTAGTGGTCCTTCCCGGTGTAGATCTCGCTGCAGGACACCAGGCGCTGCCTGTAGCCCTTCCCACAGGTGACGGAGCACTGCGGGCAGAGGGAGCACCGTTAGCACCGCTCGCTGCCCCAAACGGGGAGGAGAAGAGGTGATTAGAGAGGGGATTCTGCCCCTCTACTCTGCTCTTGGGAGACCCCACCTGCAGTATTGCGTCCAGCTCTGGAGCCCCCAGCACAAGAGGGACATGGACCTGTTAGAGAGGGTCCAGAGGAGGGCTACAAAGCTGATTAGAGGGCTGGAACACCTCTCCTATGAAGACAGGCTGAGAGAATTGGGCTTGTTCAGCCTGCTGAAGAGAAGGTTCAGGGGAACCTAATTGCAGCCTTTCAGTATCTGAAGGGAACCTACAAGAAGGCTGGAAAGGGACTTTTCACAAGGGCCGGCAGTGATAGGATGAGGGGTAATGGGTTCAAGCTGGAAGAGGGTAGATTTAGATTGGAAATTAGAAGGAAATTCTTTACTCTGAGGGTGGTGAGACACTAGCACAGGCTGCCCAGGGAGGTTGTGGATGCTCCATCCCTGGAGTGTTCAAGACCAGGTTGGATGAGGTCCTGGGCAGCCTGGTCTAGTGGGAGGTGTCCCTGCCGTGGTGGGGGGGTTGGAACTAGATGATCTTGAAAGGTCCCTTCCAACCTAAATCATTCTATGATTCCATGAAAAGCAGGCTCACCAGCTTTTAACACAATGACCTGCTCTGAGGGATCACTAGCAGCTATTTAAGCCAGTCCAGGGTCTTGTGAGTGGCTACAAGTGGGCTGGCACCCAACACTGTCTTGGAATTCCCAATTCCAACCTATGCTGCCCCTACAGCTGCTCCAGGACGCCTCCTGGGCACATATTATCTTTCCCCAAGGGCAAAGAAAGGAGCAGAAGATCCTTGGGATTATTTGGGTTTTCTTTTTTTTTCCTCCATGGGTTGCACAAAGAAAGAAAATGGTCAAGATGGACCATGAACTGTGAATTGCAAGCACTTGGCAGCAATTGGAAGAAAGGGAAGGTTTTCCTTATAATGAGAGGGCAGAAACACTGTCTCCCAATCAAAATGATGAGCAGGAGCTCTGTGAGCCCTCGCCCACCTCCTCATCTTCATGGGCTTTAGTGCTCCCAGGGGGTCACAGACAGTGGAAGCAGCTACAAGGTGTCTGGGCAAGGGGCAGCCAGAGCTCCAGCCTCAGAGGTACCCTAATATTTCTCTCAGGAAACCACCAAGCAGACCAGGCTGCTCCGAGAAATTCTGATCTCTCTGCATTTTTCTCTCCTGCACTATCTTGGGTGGCTTGTCTCTCCTCCCCCTCAGCCTCGGCATGTTTTCCTTTCTCCCTTTCCTTGTTCTTTCTTTTTAATCAGTGCTGTGTCAGCAGCTGCCTTGTCATTTCCCTCTGCTGCTCCTCCAAGTGGAAAGTAATCCTTCACTCTCTGCAGAAGGAAACAGGCTGAGATTAGCCCAGGTCCTCCCGCATGCAGTGCCTGCCACAAAGAAAACTCATCTATGTTCCTTGCTGAGCCTCCTCCCAGCCAGGGGTGAACCTGCTGCCTTCACTCACACCAGGTCCTTGCTCCTGCCAAGAGGAAGGACGTGTCCCCACGGTCACATCCAGGCTCACCTTTCCCCTGGGATGCGCACTCGGACCCTCACACAGTTCATGGGACCCCTAAATTCCCTGGGAGGGGATGGGAATAAAACCAAACAAATAAATACATGAAATAAAAAAGCACAAAACAAAAGAGGGTGCCTGCGGCATGCGATGTGCTTTGGAAGAGAATTGCCTCTAGATATTAGCTGGGACTCTGAGCATGCTGGCGTTTAGTCTGGTCTTCTCCCACAGCCCTGCTCCTTTCCTTCCAGAGGTAAAATTGCACACAGAAACAAATAAATAATAATAAAAATAATTAAACCATGCAGCACTGCCTTGCCGCTGTTGATTGGGGTTGCAATATCTGGTGGCGAGAAGAGCAGAGTGTGGTCCCTGTGCAGGGACAGGGATGGGGACTCACCTCCGACCACTCCCCGGTGATCCAGACGTACTCGCAGGGGGGCAGCCCGCAGCTCTCCACCTCGGGGGGACGTTTGCTGGCATCACAGTACCCACTGCTCTGCACCTGCTTGTTCTCATCCACGCAGACCACCTTGCGGTACCGAGATGCCTCCCCGCACGTCTTCATGCACTGCGTGCAAGAAACAACGGCTCATGCAGCCCATGAGGGATTTCAGCAAATTAATCTGCATCAGGAGAGAGCTCTCCTCCCAGCAGCCCGAGTGAGCCGCTGGCATCTCTCATAGGTGTCACCTGTTGGCATCTTTGAGAGCAGGGTCCCACCGTGCCAGCCATTTAGGAGCATCCAGTGACAAACTGCTCCCCCATCCTCTGAAGGTACTAACTCAAATCTTAGGGAGAGAGGAGAAAGTGAAGTAGGAGGTATTGGGATGGGATAGATGTGGGGTCCAGCTGTGATGGGACCACGAGGTGCAGGGGTAGGCAATGGGGCAAGGGGGACAGAAAGAGGCCAACTCCCATTATTTCTCTGAGCAGCCTGACCTAGGTAGAGATGTCCCTACTTGTGCAGGGAGGTTGGACAAGATGAACTCTAGAGGTCCCTTCCAGCCTAAAACATTCTATGATTCTATGATTATTTCAGCCCCTAGTAAATATACCTGCTTGGAGAATGACAACTCAGCCACCTCCTTTCCAAAATACACATCATTGCACCCTTGGCTGTGCCTGGTTTAGGGAGAGCCCCATCCCTGGTCCTCTGCCCCAGCATGGCATGGGGACACATCTCTGCAACTGCTGAAGTGGAGAGGGCTCTGCAGGTTTCTTTTTTAAACACTGCCCTGCCCAATATTAAGAACAACCAATGCTAGCTGGACACAACTGCTTCCCAAGGACTTCTGGAGACTTTAAGGACTCGGTTCTTTCTCTGCTCATCTTGGGAAGGCCAGCCCAGCTGTGAGCAGGGCACGTCTTACAAACACACACATAAAACAAAATAAATCAGCAGCTCTCTGGATAAAACCCGATTTTCTTAAAGTCGTCGCCTGTAATGGACTTCTAACACTTTCAACTAACTGGATTAACAAGGAGAAAAATGCATGAAAATAATCATTTTATATAACGCGCAGGAAATGTCTTCCCCTAAGGAAAAGGATAAAGGATTCAATCAGACCATCCCTGTCTGTACAGAGACACCGTTTGAAGTCACCTAGGCTCAGAGGACCGTGCCAGTTTAATCTATTTAGAGTCTCCCCCTCCAAACATCACTTCCAGCCTCCCTGAAGCAGCTTCTGCTCTCCTGGCTGGACCACAATTAGCAAGATCTTAGTGAGTTCAGCTAATTGCAAAATGCAGGCACTGTCAGGCCCCCCCTTCTGTAATTAGCTGTCAGAACCATGATTGCAAATCATGTGAGAACTTTGAAAAATCAGGAGCAGCGAACCAGGAGAGCCACAGCAAGCACAATGTCGTGTGGGTTGTAAATATTTAGTAATGGAGCAAAGTGGAGGGGGACGGGGAAGGAGAGGCAGCCCCACAAAGCAGCATTTATTCCAAGGGAATATTTTAGGAGCTCTCAGGCAACAGTCAACACGGCAAAATCTGCAGTCTGCCAGAAGACCCCAAGGGCTTCGTGTGCTTTCAACCTTATTTACTCTCTCGCTCTAAGTCCTTGGGGTGGAAGCTCCTTCTAGGTCTGTGCTGAAACACAGTGATCCTACAGGGGCTGGAGGAATTTGCTGGAGTGTGATTTCCCCAGAGAGCAAACTGTGCTACATTTGCCCTTCTCTGATATCTCCCTGTTATGTAAGTTAAATCTGAAAGGGGGTTACTGCTTGTGAATAAGGCATCACTAGTGCTCCATCGTCACGTCGCTTCCCCGAGTGGCACCCTTCAGGAGCAGCATGAACCCAATCATCTTGCTCCCTCCTAACCAGGGATTCTCCAGCACAGTGGCAGCAGGGCCATGGGATGCTCAAAGCTCCCCTTGCTTCTGGTTTGGTGTACATCAGCCCAGCATGTGGTCACCACCACAGGGTGAATGGTCCCAGCCCTTCACCACTCATGGCCAAAGGAGGGATCTTGCAAGAAGTGAGAAGAAACAAGGTTGATTTTGTCTCCTCCCTCAACCTGACCTAGTTAGAGATGTCCCTGCTTATTGTAGTGGGGTTGGAGTAGACGACCTTTAAAGGTCCCTTCCAACCCAATACATTCTATGATAATGTATATTTAAGCCTAAATTTACAAAGTACATGCTTAATTTTAAGAGGGTGATCAATCTCTATGCCATCCACACATCTTCTGACATTGGCTGTGAAGAGCCATCATATCAAAAGCCCATCCTCATTTGAAATTATCAGTTGCTGATGAGAGATTGACTCTCCCAAGCAAACGCCAGCCTGCGTTGAGTTTATCACCAAATAAGGTTGTATGGCCAAATAAACCTGAGCCAGCTCCGTGTGTCTTGTCATCATCAGTAAATTAAAGTTTGATTATTTGTATTTTTAGGGATAACTGGCGTATAAAATAATCCCACTGAGATATTAAATACGGCTCAAAGACAGTGAGGCCATCATAAAATAAATCAAAGAGAAACACTGCAGCTGTTCCAATCAGCCACCCCAAGGTTATAAAACATTATTCACGTAGAAAGTGGACAGTTCAGCTAGCACGAAGAGGCTATTTTTCCTTTTAATATGGTGATAGATTTTGGATGAAATCTCATTTTCATGACTGATCTGAATCTCACATAAAACAGCGGGGCCAGGGTATAACAGCTATTGATAGCAAGAGCTGGAAAACAGGTCAGGCGTTTGACAATATTTGTCTCTTTTGCCTCATTTCCCAAATCCTAAACTGTTTTCCTGGCAGTTCACATTAAGGACCATTTCAAGCACTTCTGCAACTGTTTTAGAAGAGCAATAATAATAATTAAAAAAACCCCCAAAGGCATTGCTTTGTGAAAGCCTTCATTGTTTTCTCCTTTTAAAAAAAAATCAAAATCTGACAGAGAGATGAAAAGAAACTCCACGCCACAAACACTTCAGACATGCCTTGGGTGACTCTGCAATCCCAATCAGACAAGGATGGCTCAATTTTCCCCCAAATGGCAAATGTCAACGAGTCAAGAATTGCATTGCAGCTTCCAGAGCTGTGCATTGTCCTTCCACAGAGGTTCATATAAAACCCCAAGTATTTCTCTCTCCCAGTTTTCCCTTTGTGACCCTGGTTTGAGTTTTACTTTGACACTAGCAAGGCCTTTCCTATTGACTTTCTTCTCCCTGGTGTGGCCACTGAGAACAGCTAATTAATGGTGATACACCAACAGAGCAATAAATGGTTTCCAATAAGTCCCCTATTCCTTTTCAGACCAACTTTTTTTCTAAACAACAACAAAAAGGAACAATGAAAAAAGCCCTCTTGACAGATCCCCTTTAAAGTTAAGAAATCAAGAACAAGACAGCGCTGGGATGTTATTTTACATCCCACCTTTCATGTCAATTAGGGTTCATTGCTGTTCCCTGCTCAGAGAATACTAATGCAATCTGTGCCTCCTTGCTATAAATAACACACACTCAGTACTTATGGCTGGGGAGAAGGTGCTATTACATTTTTCACCAGGTACATTAGAACAAAATAAGAAGTGCTCTGCAGAAGAACTGCTTGGAGTCAGCCCCAGGGTGAGCTCACACTGGGCATCTCCTGCAGGTTTCCATTAATGGTTATTTATGGGTGAGGAAACTTCCAGCCCACCTCCCCTCACAAAGCTCCCCTGGAGAAACAGAAATTCTCCGTAAGACATTAAAAACTTCCCCAGTGCAATGGGGAGCTCTGGAAAACTTAGGAAGACATCAGCATCCACCTCCCACCAAGAGCTTGGCAGGGTTGGCGCAGGCAGGGGCCTCTTGCCACTGCTTTGAAAAGTTGCAAAAATAAGGGAAAGAGGGTGAAAGAACAGGGTGGGAGCCGTGACTTTTCAGGGCTAATTACATCGTTGGGTACGGGCTGCAACTGCATGCTGTTTGGTGACCTACTTTGCTGCCTCTAAATTTATTAGCTGAAGAAATTTAATGGGCTCTGTAAAAGCAAAAGTTCATTGCAAGGAATTTGCTGGAGCCCCCTCAGCCATTCCAATGTTTCTTTTCCAGGCTGGGATGACTCTGTTGGGTACCACTGAGTGGTGAACTTCACTCTGCCTCCTGCTGCATCCCACCACAACTCGGCATGTGGGAATGGGACATGGACCCCTCTGGCTCCTTCTACTTGTGGCCACGTTACACAGATTATAAACCCAACTTCCCAGCGCTGCTGAGACTGAGGAAACGGAGCTAAACTTGTTTGTACTGTCCCAGCCAGGCTGAGGTACTGTGGGGATATTAGATAATGTCACAAGTCTGGAGTGTTCCTCTCAGGAACAAGTCAAGAAAAAGCTCGTAGGGAAGGAAAGTTGAGAGGAAATCAGACACTGCCTTAACCTTGGATTTTTTCTTGCTGCAACAAAAGTTGTGCAGACCCTGCACATGAGATGCTTTTTCTCTCATCAGTAAATTTGCTTTTCCTATCCTCCCCCTTTTTTCTTTTTTTTTCTTTAGTGACACAATAAAGGCAGGTTCTGGAAATGTCTGTGAACACCAAGGCTTTGAGCAGGCAGCCAGCAATGCCTCCTTATCTTTTGTTACCTGAGCAGAGGCTGTTTTGCTTTTATACTGTGGCCTCCTCATGCTGTTTTGGACAGGGAAGGGACCTCGACCAATTTTGTCCCCCTTCAAGATCTCCCTGGGCCCTGCAGGAGCGATATAAAAGCAGCCTGAGTGCTGAGTTGCTCACTGCAGGTGTCAGGGTGATCAGGATCAGGCTCTCATCATGCACCTCCAAAGTCAGAGGGATCTGTGCTGTTTAAGGGGTGCAGAATCAAGCCCCTGCTGCCCTGCCACTGAGGCCAGCAATGGATTTGCAGGGAGGCTGATGCACCTTGTGTGAGAGGGTCTTCTGTCCCTCTCCACACCTTGCACCCTGATGGTGGGCTATCCTTATCTCCCTGTGTGATGAAGACATCCTCTTCATAGGTGTGGTGGCCTCTTGTGGGCTGTGTGACACCGGAGTCAGCTACCCAGAGCTGGCACCTCCATTGCCTCTCCCATTTCCAAGACTGGCAGAGAAGAGCCTGGGGCAGTGGAACAGAGATGGAGGAGAACTGGGGCAGGACTCTTTCACCCATGGATGGTTAAAAATGGAACGAAACTAGGATGAAAAGAATCGTTTTGGTGCCTGGTCTGAACTCTCTCTACCATAACTGGTTGTGCACTCAAGGTTTGCCAAGGCACCCTGCGGGCAGCCCACAGGAGGGCTCCTTCTAGACCCTTTCCTCCTGCCCACAGTCCCCTTGTCCTCCTGTCACCCACCAGCCCTGGGCCCACCCATTGCCTACACTTCAGGTAAGTTGGAGTTGCTCCCTGAACCACTGGAGCAGCGACTTTATCCCCTGGTCCAGCCTAAGGGGCTGGTTTTGCTGAGGACTGATCCTGGTGACTCAGAAAAGCACCGTCCCCTGTGGGAGACCTCAGCTCAGCACTGCTCGTGGCTTGGCAAAAAGGATGGACCAGGAGCTCAGCAAAAGGGAAGAGCTATCGGGAGTTGGAGTAATGGGGCAGGAAAGTGGGAATTACCAATGTTCCCCAGTTCCTCCAAACCCACAGGACTGCTGGAGCAGCTCAGCAGGGCTCAGCCTCTGGGAACAGACCCAAATCCGCCCTATCCCAAATCCGCTCAGTATTTGCATAGGTCCCAGCCAAACACAGGGCAGCACGAAGCAATAAATTAACCCTACGGAGGTATTCCTCAGCTCCCCCTTCCAGCCAGCACGCATGAGCATCTCCTCTGCGGGGTTTTTCTTTTGGCAAGCTCAGGTTGCAACCCCCAAACCTCTTCCCTCCAGCCTCGACCCCCAGCATCCTCCCGCGCCGCACGCTCGAGAGCACAAACACCGTGACCCCAGGGAAGGGGGAAGGGGGGGACCCCTCTTACCGCCTGCCATTCGCCGGCTGCCCAGCGGTGCGTGGGGCACTCGGGGAGGTGGCAGTCCCTCTGCGGGGGTGGCCGGCCACCCGGGTCACACTCTGCCTCCTCAGCTGCCTTTGGGGTGCCGTTGTGGCACTGCACGACGCGGCGCTGGACGCCCCGGCCGCAGGACACCGAGCACTGCAGAGAGGGACAGAAGGTGAGTGGTGGTCCCCGTCATCACGGTAAGTTCCCCGGGTTTATTCAAACTTCCAGGTGAGGCTTTTCATTGCACAAAGGAGAATTTTTGCAAGGGCAGAGCTGAAATCCCCACTCCGCTGAAGCCAACGGGAATTCTTGCCGCTGGCTTCAGTGGGGTCAGGATTTCCCAGCCAGAATTTTTATTGCAAAAACCTCCGGAGATAGTGGCACTGCTAATCCATCACAACACGGCAGAGGTGGCGAGGCTCTGAGTATTACTGCTCAGGCACTCAAAAAGTAATAGTTCAAAATATATCAGATGCCACAAGTGTCACTGGAGTGGACTTTAATAAAAAGCAAACTTGAATTATACAGAAGAAAGTCTGTAGTGCTAGAGAGGTAAAGGTAGGATACAGCTGGGATTTCTTTCAGCATGCACCTAAACATGCACATGCACACAAGCCAGGGCATACTCTTAGTTTGTGAAAATAAATGTCTTTTTTAAAATGAACTGCATCGCACATTTCCTGTGGGCACATTTCTCCCCACTTCTAGGCAGAGAAAGAAAAGCCTGAATTTTGCTGTTTGTCAGACATCTCCGAATTATTATCTACACTACAATGCGTTTAACAGCTTGTTTTTCCTTTCACGCAACATTTCTTAGTGTTGTGACTGCATGCTAATGTTGAGCAGTACTTAACAGCCCTCTCGTATGGATTTCTCCTGGCTAGATCTTAAAGTATACATTTGGAATAAAGAGAATTTGCATTTATAGAAGCAAGCATGTAAAAATCAAAGGCGTGCATTTACAGCACAGCCACGGCGATTAGCCTTTTGCTGAATTAACAATTAATATGAGCAACCTTGTTAATACATCAGGAACTAAGAAAACAAGTTTACAGCCCGTTATTGCAATACCCATAAACCCAGCCTTCTTAAGGCAGGGAATTAAGCGGCGCCTAACGGGGGAAGCAATTCCCTGCTCTGCAGAGTATTGCTCCGTAATGCTCCGTTTGCTTTACTACCCAAATGCCCCATAAAGCCGAGAGGACCAGAGAAAAAGCTGACTCTGAATATTTGCCTGGCTTCAGATATTTTTAAGAGGGGCGGGAGGGTGTTTTTGTGTAACTTTTGGAAGTAGCAGTGAGATTTCTGTCAGTGGTGATGCCAACACTTCCCATATGCTGCGCTGCCTCCCCGTGATTAACGGCGCTGTTTGTCCCACGCATTCCACAGGGGACAGTTAAACTGAAAAATGGCCACAAACTTGGAGAAACACATACACCAGGATGCACACCATGCTCTAAAACACCTTTTGGTTTGCATTTATCATCCTCCTAAAAAGCACATGCCTGGGTATGTTATAAGGGAGCACAAGTCAGGCTGTGGCTCTTGCACAGGGGGCTGTGCTGTGTGTGACATTGGGGGGCAGGGGGTTTGGGGAGAGGGAAGCTGGTCCCTGGCTGTGCTGGGCAAAGCAGGGCACCAGGCAAAGCCATGGACTCCTTTCACTGCATGTCTGGGTGAAACTTTGCCCCTATGTAAGCCCATGAGGATAAATGCTGCATCCTGACCAAATTGGTGGGAGGACTCACAGTGGGCGAGCGAGCCCCCCCAGGACCCCAAGCTAGGGCTGCTATGTCCCTGATTCTCCTTGGAGGAGACCTGAACTCCCATCCTGCAAGTGAGCAAGCAAGCAAAGAGCTTTTCCTTGGGCTAATTGCAAGAGTGAGTGTAGGGGAGGTTTTTCTTAGCTAAACAGGCTTCCAAAGTGCACTTGGTGGGCAAAAGTTGGTAAGCTGGGGCCACAGGAGATTTCCCAGAGTATTGAGGCATCTCCTGTGGGATGTGTCATCCCACTGCCTGTGTCTCAGCGTCAGCATTGCTGTGGCTCTACCTGGAATTATGGCTGGCTTCAAAATACCACCATCACACTCTATTGCAGAAGGAAGAAAAGGTGGGTTTACACCATTTTCATTTTAATCCAGAACACTAGTCAGCCTATCTGTGTCTACCTTGGGGAAATACAGCCAGACACTGCCATAAGTTATTTAGTTTGGGGGCAGCCACCTTGTGCTCTACTTAGATATTTCCCTATGGGATGCCATGTACTCCTTTCTTCACTGGGAAAGTCAATCACCAAAATACTGAGTGCCAGCCTGGCTATGGAGAAGCTCTATCTGATGCTCTACCTGTATTTTTAAAGAGGGCTGGATTTCAGCTTGTAGCTGAAATATGCAAATATCAGACAGTGAAATAAATATTGGTACTTTTACTAAGTGAAAGGTAAACGGCCATAATTGATACCACTTAGGAGATGCAAACACATTAGATCTGACACTTCAGTGCAGACTCAAGCACTTTTAAAACTTGGAGAAAAAGCCTTTTTTCGTCCCTTCTGATTATTACGGCCGTATTAAAAATGCTTTGCTGCAGGAAAGTGCAGCATAACAATCTAGAAGAGAATTACCCAGCCTCTGAATACAAAACATCCAGAGAGGAAAAAACCACACAGAGTAGAGCATCATCTTAGCGAGCTGCCAACTGGGATTAATTTTTAACCACTCCTGTATTTTTCAATCTTGATTTTTGGAATCGTCCCTTTTCCCCAAAGGAAAAGAAAAAAAACCCCTAAAAGCACATGCAACGGGTCCTCTGTATACTCAACTACAAGGAGGACAAGCTTTTATGGGAAAACCTTGTCTTATTTCTCACGCAGATTTGCTGGTTTACTGGGGACAAAAGGCAGCCAGCTCACAGCAGCTCAGCTTTGGGATTATCTTTCCGAGGCAATTAGACCTTCAGAAAGCTTCTTTTTTATAGTATCTAAGTGCAATCTGATCACGGCTCCTACTTTCAAAAGTGGTTGAGGAAAACAGAGTTTGTGTGTCCATTTACATCCTGGTCTAATGGGTATTCAGAGAGCCAAACCTCCGTCTGTTTCAGTGTCTTTGTGAGAAGCTCTGCACCTAAATACACCCTGGCTCTGAGGCAATAATTCTTTTGCAAAGCCATGCCAGCCCTGCACACCTCTCACAGCCAGTGCTTCAAACTCCTGACTGCCCCAAGTTGTTATAACCCTAGTTAGATATTGCAGAAGGAGCATTTCTACCCTTTTATTTTTAACCCCAGTCAGATGCTGGCTGGTTGGGCACATACAGCATCAGGCACCTGGGCTGAGGAGCTACCCCTGGAAAAGCTCTGCCTCTTCTTAGCCTTATCATTAGCATACAAATATTCCTTAATTGCCTAGTCACAAGAGATTACCACAGGCCATAAATCACCTCATCCTCCTATTACCTTGGGTTTCTTTCTCCACTAGCATAAAATTAACTCCCATCATGTGGTGGAATGCTGGGAATTTTAAAACATTTTTATCAATTAACATTAGTGTATTTTAACACAATCGCCAGACCATTATATTATTATAGTTACAATTACTAGCTGTAAAAAATTGCTTTCAGGAGCAGTCACTTTAAACAAGGTGCAAATTGGATATAACAAGACTACCTAGTGGCCTCACATTTCTTTGCAGTCTAGCTTCTTCTATAAAATTGATATTTCAGTCCTGCAGGTAATAAAGGTAATAATATTGACTTGATTTCCAATATGGGAGCAGTACTGTGCATTTCACACACCTGGGTGCTCCCACCCATAGCTTGGGTAACAGACCCAGATCTCAGCAACTGAACCTCCCTGGTGAACTCACACATAGCCCTTTACATGTGCAATGGCAACTACTCCTATCCTACAAATTCAAAGGTAAGCATTAAAAAAAAAAAAGGAAAACCAAGCCTGTAAACAATCATAGAACATCAATGGGTTTATTGTCTTCTTTAATAGTCAACATTAAACACCAGTGTGCTGTCCTAGTCCTAATGTTTGCATGTGTGCCTGGAGAGATGTTAGTGGTTTATCTTCCAGGGAACTTGCATACAGTGAGAACTGGTGTTTTGTACCTTAATTTGGAAGACAGACTGCAAGAGAACGTGATGTTTTACAAGTTAACAGTTCATTTAGTTTAGGATTTTCAATAATCTGGCTGATTAGCACGCTAATGAGGTAGAGGGAAAAGCCAGGCTCGGAGATAAAAATGTGATGCAGCAGATTCAAGGTGATACAAAGGCATTATTTTCAGGAAAACAAGGATTTGAGGTATGCTTTCAGCAAACACGATGTTTAGTAACTCCAAGCACTTTCACATTTCCAGCAGCCTCTGCACTATGCATCAACATCTGACTTTTTAATGAAGCAAAATCAAGTGATGAGCTTGTTAAGAAACAAAAGGTAGTGAAAAGCATTTTTAATGAACAGCTCTGATTGTTCTTTAGGCTTTCCTGGGAAGCCAATAATAAAATTCATTCCAGATTTCTCAAAGCTAAAGAAGATTTTGCTTGGGATATGATGTAGTTAAATAATAACGATATTAAAAACATGAATAAACAGTAGATTCTCTTTAATATTTTATACTAATGCCATTTCTAGCAGAAACTTAAAATATACAACAAGGAATTTGCTTTCAGATAGACACTAAAAGCAAGTTGCCATGTTTTCAGCTGACACAAATCAGTGCTGCTCCACTGCTGTCCATGAAGCTACACTGGTTTACACTATCTGATGATCTGGCCCAAAACTTTTACCCTTGAAAACTTCAAGAGGACAGAAGTGATGGGAAAACCAGCTTCTAACCAACTCGACAGAGGGAGAATATCAAAGGGTGCAAAGGGGTATACAACACATCTCACCTGTCCCCAATCTCCTGCTTTCCACTTCGGACATCTGCCCCCTCTGCATTTCTTTTGCATGTTGGGCTTAGCAAGGTGCTTGCAAAACTCTTCTTCTACATGCCTCCCTTCCTTTGACAAACAGTACACATTGCGGTGCTTTTGGCCCCTTCCACAGGAGACAGAACACTGTAAATGTAAAGTAACAACACATCAGCTTTCACACAGGGCCATCTGAGCAGTTATACACGGGCCATGGCTACCCAAGGGCATTTTCTTTTAACTGGACCAAAAAGCACATCCCCAGCTCCCCAGCTCGAGGGGGATATGGAAGGGCAGAATTTAATCGCTCCCACTTGCACTCAGCATTGCACGATACTCTTGGTCAAAGCCCCCCAAAATGCCAACATCAAATTAGAGAGAGCAGCTGACATTCAGCAGGGATAACAGGCTGGATTCCTGGCATTGCTCCAGTGGTTTCAAAGGAGCAGAGTCATCTTACAGGGATCAAGGCAGGAGCCCTCAGTATCTACTTAGAAGAACTTGAAAGGAACCATTTCCATTTACCTTGGTACAAAGGGAAGTCAACTGTTGGTAAATCAGGAGAGTCAAGTGTGATATACACCTTCAGAGGGAAATAACTGCACAAAGTACAAGGCAGAAGAGAAAAATGCCTTTCCTTGCCTCCCTGTCCTCAGTATTAAAGCCCATGTTTGTTTTACCAGTGTAGACTGATTTAGGTTTGGGGTTTTTTTTTTCCTAAACAGGCTGAGAACAGGACATGCTCATCCTTAAGATTTATGCATTTTGAAAACAACTCAGAAGGTGGCGAGAAGGCAGAGCCTGGAGAATCAAAGCAAAAAGCAAATCAGCAGGTACGTTAGCTGCAAGCTTTGTAGTGAAGCAACTAATTTCAACCTCCCTCTGCAGGTTCACTGAACTTTTTCAAACGTGGCCACTTCTGGCATGCACACCCCAAGCAACTTCACTTTGATTTCAGATTAGTCTCCTCCAAAAGATTTAGGAATCAAAGGGGTCTGGAATCACGACAAGAATCTAATATGACAGTTTCATGTAGAACAAGCCTCTTACTCAGCATGATGCACCTAGAGACTCAGCTTCAATTCCTTCATTACGTGTTATGCAAGTCATTACATGCTATGTCACAAGCATCCTGGTTTAATCCTTGAGCACAAACACACTCGTTCAACCATCTCTCCACACCAAATGTTGTGCTTTCTTTGCAGAATGCAGCAAACATGCAGAGATAAGGTTTCTTTCTTCATTTTGGAGCTGCTCCATCAGTGTATTTCCTAAGAAATAAGAGCCAAGCTCTTCCCAGTCAATGAATACATTTGAAACCTAAAAACCTGCAATTTATATATGTAGCAGTTCTGGAAGATCCATTAGAATAGAAGTGGGCATATGCAGTGACAGCTGTGATTATTTTAAATTACAGCACTACTTCCAACTCACACAGCCCCTATTGTGTTAAGAGGTACATAAAGAGAACAGTAACTTACTCCAAAATGGAAAAGTTCAGACCAGCGTGGAGAGAAATGCGTGTAACTCATAGGATCAGATGTTGCTGCTTAAAAACTTGCATAAATAACGTTCTGAAAAAGGCTGTTTTCCTGCTACAGGACCCTTATGGTTTGACGAAAGGGAGCTGATGTCCCTTGGGATCAATTTGGCTTAAGGGACATTATTGATGCTCCTCCATGAGAGGTGGGGAAGCCAGATGTGTTTGGCAGGGATGGTCACCACTGAGTTCCTGAGCCCAGCTCCCATTTCAAGATAGACCAGAAAACCCAACAAGCACCATTCAACCTTGTACTGAGAAACAAAAGAAATGCTGTTCCTTGTTCTAAAATAAGACTTTCATGAGCTACCCAGCTACATAAACTTCATTTTTATTCTTTAATATCAACAGAAAAAAGATCAAGTTGGTGTTATCCTATTTTTTTATAAGCTTTTAAATTTCATCAGAAGTTCATTTCTTCATTCTCTCTACATCTCTCCCCAGGCAATGAACATCAGCAGCAAGAAGCAAACGTCAAATCCTACCAAGCCCAGTTGTAAACTTCTAATACTTTCACCCATTTACTATCTTTGGACTAAACACCAACACTAATATTTCAGCAAAAATTCAAGTGCTCCTCTGTAAGTGCTCTCCCTGTCACTTTACTGTGACAGTCAAAGCTAAAGAGTAAATTCACAGACTCAATCAGGACTCTTTCTTGCCACACATCCCAAGCTGCATCTTCTCTCCAATTTAAAAAAATACATTGGATCCACCCCTTATTCTAAAGTATAAGGTCATTGTAAAGGAATAATAATAAATATAAAGGAATAATAAATAAACATAACAAAGGAATAATAATAAATAGCATAACCACATTGTGCAACCAAGCAAGCAAGCATGTTTCTGGGGATCTGAAGTTGGCTGATAAATATTCGATCCTACAAATAATATGGTGCTAGTTATTCCCAAAATTATTATCCCCCTTCTACAAACAGCTGAACTTTGGCGTGGAGCCCGATTCTGACATTTCTCCTGCCATCCCATGATCAAACACAAGACTGCGTGCATACCTTGGTGCACTCAGAGGTTGAGGCATAATTTGCCTAATTTTGTTAATACTTCAATGTAATTCCCGGGATGCTGGAATTAATCATTTCTAAGTCTGCCTTTAATATAAATCAAAGTTAGGCAGCTGTGTATTTTTAGATCTAAACCACCCGTTGGCTTTCATGCGCATGTGAGTTATGATCTCATTTGCACTGACAGAAAAGAGAGGTTGAATAATCTCATGCAACCAAGTATCCGAGACTGAAAATTCCTTTGCAAAGAGGCTACTTTATAACTGCCTTCTAATTCATCTCAGGTATTTTATTTACCACGTAGATTTTAAGCATATGCGAGCCACATGCAGAAAATAATTTGATGGTGGGCTTCACCTCACCACCATGAGACTTGGAGAAGCAACACACCTAGCTACTGCCATCAGCCTCACCACTTAGTTCAGACCCTGCAGAAACTTTGGATTTCATTAGCAGGACTCATCGTTGCTCCAAATGCTGCCACTCACTTATGGTCTCTATCACTACCAGTAGTGAGGTAAGCTTTGACCTTGTCTGCTTTAAAACGTTTGAATAGCACAAGCAAAACCACTCCTTTCATGTTTCTCTTTCTTGATTTCTTTCCTATCCCCCATAGAAAACACTTCCAAGTACTAAGGATGGACAGGTGGCTCTCTGTGGAACAGCAGCCTCATCCAAGGCTCTTTGCAGTCAGCAGAAAGACTTCTACTGCTTTTAATTGCCTCTGGAGCCAGCCCTGAAGGTGTAGCCAAGGTATGGTACTGACTTCCCACTAACCAGCTTCCTAGAGTTGAGGATCATGTGAGCTTGGGCATGCCCATGGTCAACTCGCCTCTGCCTCCACTCAAGTGCAGGAAAACATAGTTCTGAAATGCTGTTCCCAGCTCATGATTGAGGCATGGCAGCAAACAGCACCCCTGGGAGAACCTGGGAGGGCAGCCAGGCACAGAGGATGGTGTGAAAACAACGCATTGTGTTGAAAAAAACCCCAAACACCAACACAATTATGGCACATAAAATAATAGAGAAATACTATTCCAAAAAATCAGCTATAGCCATTACACTAAAGACTCCAGTGAATAACTCCTTGTTATTATTGCTATTATCTCCCCAAACCACCACAGTCACATCTGGTGCTTTACATGGAAACTAAGAACAAAAGGACTTTCCTAAGAGCATTAAGATCAAAGCATTTCAGCACAGATTTGAGAGTTTTATGTTTACTGGATGATTAGCTAACATGCCAAGGACAGGGGGTTGGCACGCTGCTGATTTTTTCAAATAAATATACTGCCCAGAAAAATAAATGCATGAAAAAGTTTACGTAAATATGACAAAAATGTTTCTATATCAACTGTTTCCAGAAAGGTCAGAACACGATATGAAACCTCTCCTGCAATGCCTCATTCTGCTCCAGAGCAGCCCCGAGCTTGTGTTTTTGTTTCCACAAAATTCTATTTTCTGTTTCAGAGTTCAAGAATGACAAAGATCATTTTGTTTTACCAAACACGTGCAAATTGCTTTAAACTAACACTTGCTGCATATCTTATTCTGATATGTTAGAAGATGAGAGTACATCTTGCTCATTAAGACCTCTCTAAAATAAAAAGGCTGCTACTTGGTTCACTGGGCTGGTAGCAGGAAAAAAAACAGAGTCTATACTTCAAAACCTCTTAAAAATTTGTACAAAAATTTCTGGTTGCTTTGGCTCAAGTTCTGACCCTCCTGTGGGAGACCACGACCTGCTCTTCTGCTCTAGGAGCTCATGGTGGGACCATGCAGCTGCCTGGCTGAGGGCTGGGAGGAAGGTCAGGCTGGCACCAAAAGGACTCAACAGCTCTGGACACAAATGAGCAAATCTTGGTGAAAAGAAAGAGGCAGCACAAAGTGGTCAAGAAGAAAAGGATTGGCTTCACTTCTCATCAAACTTTGAGCACTGAAGGGACAGAAGAGCAAACCACCAGCAAGAACATGGGGACATTCCCTCCCCAAAGTGAAAAGTCTCAGAAAATGCTGTCAGACCACTTTTCCAGGCCCTCCGTGCATCAGCCAACGATTTGGGAGGTATTTGAGATAATGAATGCAAGCTGCAGTGATCACCAAATGAATTCCCAAAGATAGGTATGCTCCGATAGCTCACCAGGGCAGGGCTGGGAAGAATTAGATTAAAAAATGGCTTTATCAGATCCTGCCAGGAGCAACTTTTTGGAGGAAATTAAAATCAATCCTTGTAGGTTTAGATTTCCCCACATTAAGGATTATGTGGAAAGTAAGTGCTCGTAAGTAAGCCCTCCTTCATCCCTTCCAACAGTCTGAGCTGAAACATGTGCTGGATGAAATAAAACAGAGAAACGACAGAGCCCTACAATGCTTTACACTCCAATTCCATGAGGGGCTGTGCTCCTGCATGTCAGCAAACATCTCCAGCTACAAGGAGAGCCCAACCATGTATCCTATTAGCCTACATCAGCTCTTACTATAACTTTTGCTGCTACTATCAGATGCTGAAATCACAGCCTTCCATGCCCCTGAAGCCTCTTGACCACAAGGACATCAGAAGACACACCACCAAGAAAAGCCCAGATAGTTCCCTGCTAGCTGAACCTTTACTAGATATCATAAAATGCCTGAGCCTTTGTGTGTCATCCAGCAGCAGAGGCTCTGTGGCATCCAAACTAACTTCATTAGCTTCACAACAGCAAATTATTTCAGCCCTGGCCTCACCAAGACAAGCAACAGGCAGAAAACAAGGGTGCAGTCCATGCTATAGTTTCTCCAGTGGCTGCAGCACTTCAGGAGGTGTTTAGGAAATATTTCTTGCTGCTTTGAAACCCTGTTCTGCCTTCCACCAATCTGTTTTAGAGTGGTCTCACACCCGGCTGCATCAGCACAGCGAGAAGTCCCTGCCCATGGGGTGGGAACACTGTGTGCAGGGCAGGATTCACCCAACTGGGCTTTTCTTCCCTGCAACACTAAGAAGCCATACCTTAATGCACACGGATGCTGAGAACACATGGTCATGGTGATTTTAGCTGGTATAAGGCCAGAAAATCTGATTTTTATACATTTAAACAGGGAGAGTGGTCTTTACATCCAAGGGAGCACAACTGGACCAGAGGCCTGAGCAGAACACACCAGAGCATTGCACTGCAGCTTGAAAGAGGCTTTAGAAATGCTCAACCCCTGCTGGCTACCCACAGAAATGGGAGGACTGAAAAAAAGACATGAATATTAAGGATTCTGGAGTGTGCAGCACAAGTATGTTTGTGACCATTGTCCAGAACCCTTGTGGAAACATCAAGGAGCCCTCCCAGGGCCAGAGGACAGTCCTTGGTGTGCACAAGAGCAGGCTTTGCCCCAGTGTCCCCAAAGAGTGCCCCTTGCCCCAAGCAAGGAGGAACATCCACGCTGGTTTGCCCTAGCTCTGCAGCACATACAGGCTCTCCTGTCAGCTCTGCAGCAGAGGCACAGGGTTTCCCAAGTGAATATTTACAAAAGGCAGAAAGAAAACACTAAGCCTTCACCTTCCCATTGCCAAGCCAAGCTGCAGAGACTGGCAAGTCACCTCAGATGATCTCTCACAACAGGTGAAAAAAACCCCAATATGGTCCAACCTGATGTGCTGCTGTAGCAGAGGGAAGAGGCTGGTGTGTCTGGAGCCCGTTTCTCCAGAGGAAAGGATGCTCTTGGGCTCTTTAACTCAAGCAAGATTTAGGGTCCTGAGCCCTGAAGACAATACAATAACTTTCCTGAGCTGGGAAACCTCACAAGACGTATGGGAGAAAAGCAGATAACTGCAGCAGGAGGAGAAGTCATGCATCTCCTCTTCTACAGCATCCACCTAGTAAGTAGCACCTTCTCCCCCTCTTTCACTTGCCCTGTTACATCCCATGCAAAGACTTCACCAGGTACAAAACTCAGCAGGGCTGTGCAAACACAAAGCTGCCTCAAAAGCTGTGTCCCTGCCCCGCTCCACGCTATTTAACTTGAAAAACAAACCAGCAAAAGCCCCCAAATAGCCACGGCAGGTCTCCCCAGGGAGGGAAGCATTAGATGGCAGTTGCTCAAATTAGGAGGAGATGTGTGAGCTACCCAAGGATGCTGATATAATGGGATGTGGAAGGCACTGATGAAGCCTATTTTCCATGCTGAGGCACTTTTAAGAGAGTAGCAATTGAAGCAGCAAGCAGCCTAGGCTAACTGACACTTCATCTTTTTAGTGAGCAGTTGTATTATAATGCCACTTGGAAGTCCCATTCAAGAATAGGATTTCTTCACGTCAGATGGAGTAAAACACAAAGTAAAGAGCTCTCTGAGGAACGTCAGCCCTATTTCACAGGTGGGCATCACACTGGGGGTTTGTAGGAACGCTGGGCTGGTTCTTGCTGCCTGGTTTTATAAAGAGAAGTCTTGGCTTAATACACTAGGGATCAAACACTGTCAGCCTGCATATGGTCTTGGGCATCAAACAGATTTTCATCCATGCTTCTGGCTCACTCACCTCCCCTGTGAGCTAGTAAAAATTAAAACATGAATAGAGCATTAAGTGCTTTTGGAACAAGACTGACTACACCATTTTTCCTTAATGACTGCCCAAATCAGTCACCAGGAAAGTTAGAAACAGAGTAAATGTCTCTGTGCTTAGTGTCCCTCATCATCACACATCCTTGTTTCTAAACGCTACAATCCCTAGGATCTGAGCAGCAGCAATTATTGCAGATCAGGGTATAGAGTGTGAAGCTGGAATATGGGCAAAAACACACAGACTTCCCAACACCCAGCTCAGGGATCTGCTTGAAGATGCTGAACTTCACAGCCCATCCCTGAAAGTGTGTTACTGCTCTAATGTGTCTCCTGCAGCCTAATGCTTATTTCAATTACTGCACTCCAAGCCAGTGCTTTGGGAGACAAATGATCCCAGCAATTACCCTTTGATTTATTGCATTATTTCTCCTCTGTGTGTGCACAGGAGGCCTGCAGACTTTAGGAAGTCAGCAGCCATGATGGGCCACCCATGACATGGAGGCTGAAACCAGCCATTGCTGAAGAGCAAGTCCCACCACTTGCTGTTCAAGTTCAGGCCAGTTGTGCATGACCTAGAAAATGAGCACCTCACTGGGAAAATATGTAAGAGAGGAGGTGTAAAAAGGTAACAATGAAGGCACACCAAATGCAGCCAAACAGCCACTGCATTTCTTTGGGAGGAGAAAGGCAAGTATTTTACAGTAAGTTAGGACAAAAGCATGGGTTGGACCACACATGGTAAGGAACATCAGTGAATACTAATAGAGTTACCTGCTCTGAGTGGGAAGGTGCACCGAGGAACCTGGGAAAAGATGCATCGTCCGGGGGGAAGAGAAGAGTTTCAAGATACAAGAAAATAACCTTCCTGAGCTTAACCACTGGTCCAGCTCATGCCTGTCCTGGCAGTGGCAACAGGAGATGCCACCAAAAGAGAGCAGATGAGACTGGCCATTCTCTCCAGATCATCACCCTGGTACTTCCCCAGAACTTAGTTGCTGGATTAAGGAGGTTAGAGGGGACACTGCTGCCCAGTCCTTTTCCTTCTCCATCAGACTAAAAGACACTAAATTCAACCACCAGGTCAGATCACAACGGGTGCAAAGACTACAGCTCTTTTGCCTGCAAGGGAGGAGTGTGGATTGCAAGAGCTGAGCATTAACTTGTAGGAAATCAGTCTGGTGAGGAGTCAATCAAGAAAAGCACTTAAGTGCAGGCTCTGTGTCCAGCACATAGTGCTGCAGGGTGGTCCCTCACCTGCAGTGTAGCAGATGGCTTCAATGACTGTTTTCCTGCTCATGGAGCATCAACACCAGCAAACAGGAGACAGCAGAACCAATATCAAAAGTATACCTATATAGTTCTCCTTATTTAAGGAGGAAGAGAAGTAGCAATGAGTGATGGTGATGATAGGCAAACAACAAAAATGGAAAGGAAAATAAAGATTGGAGATTTTCTAGTAGCAAGAGAGGAATAAAGTGATGTTCCTCCGAAAACCACTGGGCTTCACCCACCTGTAACCAGCTTGGAGTCACCAGCTGTGGCTCTGAGCCTCAGCAGGGATGGTGGGCACTGAGCTGGGGAAAGAGCTGCAGGAGCATCCATCACTGCTGTCCCAGAGAAGCAACAGGCTGAAACTCTTCAAACAAAAATCCTGTCTGCATTTACCCTCTGAGACAAGCTCTGAGAAGGGCACAAGGCAGCGAATAGGTGGCTGGCGAGGTGGCTGGCACAGCACTACCCATCCCAGCTCTCACCCAGGGACATGCAGCTTTGGAGGGTGGCTGAAGCTGGGCACTGGCAGGGGGATGCTCTGGTCGGGTGACACACAGCAGGGAAGGGCTGAAAGGGGGCTGGGTTTGCCTTTTTTAAACAAAAGCAAAGAGGTCTGCACTGTCAAAGGCTTTGTTCTGACTGAGGAACCAAAGCAGACAACTTCTTGCCTTTTATCAGCACACCAAACTGGCAGTCCCTGGAGTCAGTCAGTCTGACTGATCCTAAAGGGGAGACAGCCAGGAACCCAAGAGGGACAGCAGCCTTGGTGGGCCAGCCCAAGCGTACAGTAAACAGCTCTGAAACAGAGACAGCTCCAGACAGATGGCTGGGGATATCCATAGGCTATCGAGGTCTCATTCTGGTTTGGAACAGCTTTATTAAATCTTCACTAAGGCATTTATTTCTACCTTTTTCTAAAGGCAAGCAAGCCACCCAGTGCATCCCTCTGCTTGGGTTATGGGTGCTGCGACCATCACGCAGCCTTCCTCTGCTGCAGCAACATTTGTCCTTCCCCCACAGGCTCTCAGGGCAGGATTGTTTTTATTTGTTTTCTGATAATACCTGACACCACAGAGCAACACAGACTTACTGTCGCAGTCCCAGAAGCTAAACTGTCATATATGAATGAAAGACAGAAAAAGCAACGTGAACCACTGAGTGACTGGGGAGTTCAGCGTGCCTATCACTTCGTTTTCAAGGCTGGCTTTGTTATTGCAAAACATGTGTAAAGAATCACAGAGCAGCTCAGTAATGCTGCTGTCACAGCAAATTCATTTTCTGCAGGAGAGAGGAAGGGAACAGCAGAGTTATATACACTTGCAACCAAATCTGCCCCTGGTTATCACTTCTGCCTTAGCAAGAGCTGACATCCTGCCCGCTAAGAATATTATCAGAGCAACAACATGGAGAACATTGCTGTTGAACAGCCTATTTTCAGCCAGCTTTGTGGGGAAGGCCTTTTGTAAACAACGTGTTGGGGCTTTGACAGCATTAAGTACAAATAACCTGAACTTTCCACTGACACCAATTGTAAGATTAAAATTCCTGAGTGGCAGCTCCCTGACACAGCTGTTGGCCAGGCACTCCTCCCTCTTTCCCTCTTCCCACCAAGCTCAGAGCTCCTTCATCACTACCAATGTCCCTGTATGCAGCTAAGGAGCCCTGCAAAGCCACCAATGCCACCAGCTTCCAGCTAAGGGGATACAGCAATGTCTTCCAAACCTGATTTCACATCAACCATAACAGAGTTTGGAGCTTAGCCAGCTAATATTCTATTTATTTTATGCTAAGCTTCCAATTCTTCCTTATTAGAACAAAAGGCTCTCCAAGACTAAGATACTAGCATTTCTGTCCATTCAATAAAGAGCTGGGAAGCGCCCACAACCATTTGTGGGCACTAAGAGCTACACAACAATTGCATTAGCAACTAGAACTTTTGATACCCAAGAGTGATAAGTACCTAATGACGTAGATTACTTTTAAAATTATAACACTTTTTATAGAAAAAAACCCCAACAAACCCACCACCACCAAAAAAATCCCAAACCCCACCCAACCGTTTTCCATGGGTCAAAGTCAAATGATTACTGTCCTAGAGCAGTGAAGCTCAAATGTCTCCCTTGGCTGAACCAGGACAGGGGGCTGTGAGATGTAATTGTTCTACCTCATCTGTGCCCAATACTTAACTCAGAAAGAATGAGAAGCCCATGACAAGTTATTCAGTGTTATCCATAAATTGTATCAGGATACAGTTGGGATATTATCGTATAATTTCACAGAGATTATTGCAAGGAGCAGATCTGCTCCCAGAGAGGTGGGTTCAGCCTCAGGTTTTAAGTGAAGTGATGGGTAAACCTCTCTGTGAACATCTCCCTCATCCTGGAGAACATGGTGAGATTTCCTCTCAGTAATTGAGAGCGTGTATGGAGAGCTGTGTTCATACCACAAGGCATTCAGAGGAGAAAAAACACTCTCTGTATCCTGCTGACAGTCTCTGCATGTTTTCTAAAGCATTATTTTAATAAAAAGGTCAGGTCTATCACATGGTGTACAATTCTGCAGTGTTTAAATACATGTTCTTAAATAAGCAAGGAAATAAAAGTGTCGCCTCCTCTTAGTCCACTTGGAACACACATTATAATGACAAGGCATCTCATCAGTCTTCTGTTATAAAATTGTCATTTACATACAGAATCTGTTTACTCATTTAATTATCTCTTTAAAACCTGGATTTAACCGGCCAGATAAAATCACTTGTTTACTGTATAAAATCCCAATGGAATTTTGCCTGAGGACCGAGGGTTAGACTCCTCAGACTCCCTCTGCTTTAATTTGTATATAATTTCACTGAAACTTGAGCGAAGCTAAGCCAATCAGATGCTCACAAGAAATTAGTTATCCAAACTTCATAACTCATACACTTTTAACTGTTTGTTTAATTATTGAGAATGACAGTTTCTGTTGGAGAACACAGCAAGTAAAAGAAAAGCAAGTCAAAAGATGGAACATCGTGGCACCATTTCAGAAAATTTAGTCAAAGTTACCAAAACTAAGGATATGATCTTAATTTAGCAAAAGACTCAAGAAATCATTATACAAATTCATTTATGATTACATTCTACTTGTCTTTAATTTTTCACCGTTCAACATCAACATTAAACATCGTGAATGTATGCAATATTTATATAAAATTAAATAACAATATTGGAAAAATAAATACACTTTTACATAAATACATAAATCCACACTGCTGAAAAGTTTCAGCTAATACTATACTCTTGTTTCAAAAGTGACCAAAAAAATATGGTAGTGACACTCCATCCCAACAGATGAAGTCTGTACAGCTACAGAATGATGTTTGCAACCGATGACAGAGCTAAAGCAAATCCAGGTGATACCACACTAAAGAACACAAATTTGGACGTTACTACCTACAGTAGTAGCACGAGGTAGACATACAATGTGGAGTATTTTGCAGGAGGGGCACGAAGCCCTGTTGACCCCATAGATACAATTCAGTCTTCAGAAGGCTCTGGGGTCCACTACGTCAGAGCCAAAGGACACCTTGGTAATAAGACTGAAAAATCAAGTCACTTGGTGTCAACGACCGAGGCTCAGCTCTGCAGCCCCTTCATCTGCGGGAGGGCCCATGGGCAGCCAGAAGGAGATGCCACAGGCAGGATAGGATGTCCCTGCCCTCTGCCTCTTTGCCCAACATCCCACCCGCTCCCAGAAGACCGAGCAAAGACAACCCATCAAGGTTAATATGACTTAGTAGAATCAAGGGAATTTTTTCTGGGTGAAAAAACCCAACTCCAAACCAAAACCAGCAGGACTGCACTCTGCATGTCCACCACGGGGGAGCAGATGCAGCCCTGGAGCCTGCAGAGGCTGAATGCTGAGAGACACCACAACGCAACACAACTCTGTCCACACCTTTGGTTCTTGCAAATGGTCCAGCACAGGTAACAAAGGTTGGCAGCAAATCCCAGCTGGTAATTCTGCAGGGAAGCCACCACACAGGTGGCCAGCTCTGCTTAGCTCATCTTAGCACCAACCAGATCAGCGTGCAAGTGATACGTTAGCACCTCAAATGAAATATTTCATATCACTGTCCCTTGTACTGGTGAAGCACCGTATAAGCACCAGTTCAGCAGTTTTATGGCTACTGCATAACTCGCTGAGGTATGATAAAAACATCAAGGAGTGTTACTGAAGGCATTCATGTTGCTGAAAGCACCCACAGACACCAGAGCGTGGTTACGTTTTAGCAAGATGACTTTTCAAACCGTGACCATTATAAAAGTCCAATACATTAAACTGGCCTTTTTTTTTTTTTTTCTTTTCCTATAAAGTGCTTTTGAGCCAGATTAATTTTTTTTTTAAATCATCTTCAAATGCGCTTATAACAAAATACACAATGAAGGTCAACATTTGTTTGAAGGTCACTCCAAAACTGGCAGGTTGGTAGTTTCCAGCACACCAGAAGTGCCCAAGGTGACACTGGCCTTGGTACACCAGGGATTTGCTCTGAGCAGAAGGTGCTGCTCTGGGCAGGGAGAATTTCAAAGTGCAGGACCCAAAACAGGATCCCAGCCCTGGGGTTCAGGGCTGCTCTGCCCTTACAAGAGCATCTTTGCAGTAGACTCCTCCAGTGGTGCAGGAGTAATGTAAGACACCTCTGCTCCAAACGCTATTTTGTTACCAGAAAACTCCCAGGGTTTTAAACGTTCAACCACCTTGCTGATCCCTTGCTGATTAAATGGTATCTAGAGCAGCATCTGGAGATCAGGCCAGACAATAACCCTCCAGAACCAGAGAGATGCACGTGAATAGCCTACAGGTGCCTTTACACGGTACCTCATGCTCTATTTTATATACCCAGGAACAGAAATAGAGCACGGGTACGAATGCACACGTGTTCCCATATAGCTGTGTGTGTGGGCAGGCAGGGACACGCACACACATCTATACACACTTGTACAGGCTTGGGGGTTGATGCAATTTAGGACACATTTTCCCCTGTCATCTTGCTTTTGGCAGAGAACGTGCGCCCGGTAAAGCAGGAGGTGCACGGTGCAGTATTGCCATTAAGCATCAGAACAATTTAACCTCAATGGAAATGCACTGCTTAAATGCCAGGTTTAAATCCATATGCAAAGAACTCAGTCAGAACCAAGACTCATAATGCACAGCGCTCACATGCTGTAATAAAACGGACAAAAGCGGCTACTTAGCAGAAAGTGCCTTTTAAATTAAAGGACTCGAGCTCCCCTAATGTAAGCCCTTCCTGAACAGGTGTTACTCTGAATATATCGTCAATAATCCTCTTTAAGTGCAGTTTTAAGACATGAAGCATTAGCACCTTGGTTTGAAGCAAATTAAATCTGTTGTTACGGGATATCCACGAAACGGTTCACAAAGAGAAAGAGTTTATGGTCGTACCGAGCTCCAAGGACCAGCGCTCCAGGCAGCATCTCTAGGACAGTCCTGCACATTGCACTGCTCTCTGTCCGGTGGCTTGTCAAGGATTTCACAGCTCAGATCAGTAAACCTTTCTCCATTAGGGCGCTGGCACACCACCAGCCGTGTTCTTGTCCCTGCCCCGCATGGCTTCGTGCACTGCAAGCAGAGGACAGAGCAAATCACTGTCTGGGCAGCAAAAATACTGCTGACCGCCCGCTCAAAGGAAGCACTTCTTGAGACCCGATGGTTATTTCTGTTCCCAGCCAAATCCCCCCTGAAACACTGCATGAGCCTCAGATGGGGCATCAGCTGCTTCAGCTTCTCTCTTCCCAAAGCTGTTCATGCTGCTCCACAATGGTACTGCCAGACCCAACATGGTACAGGAGGTTAACGTCTCTAATCGTTCATCTCAGATGAATTCTCATAGGGAGCAGTGTTTTTATTAAAGAATAATGCCTTCAGTTAAACTAGATATCTCTTAGAAATAAATTTTTTTTTAAATCTCTGTTTTTGTAGAACTTGCTTTCGACTGGGAAGCAAATCTTCCCAAGACAAATGGAAAGGCAAACACCACCAGGCAGTTGCTAGGGTTTATCCATTTACCAGAGACTGCCTCTCATGCTCCAATCTTTCCAATAAACATCACCACAATATCCCCCTCTTCTCCCATTTTTCAGCCACCTGCTAAGAAAGGCCTTCCCCTGCCCAGGGAGCCCAGGAGGAACAGTGCACTCACCTCTCCCCAGTTGCCATAAGCCCATTGAGGACAGGGGCCAGATTCACACGATCTCTGCTCCATGGGTTTGCTTTTCTCATCGCAGTTATTTGCAGTGTATCCATTTTCATCCTGGCACACCACGACCCGCCGCTGGAACCCCCCCGCACACGTGCTAGAGCACTGGAAGACACAATTGCCCACAGCTTTGTTGAACCCAGGAATAATTCCGCATTCCCAGCTCCTTCCCAGTGCTTTGCACCGTGGGAATGCACTGCCAGACATTTAACACAGCTAACAGGCATTATTAACTTCAAAACCCAGCTATTACTAATAGCAGTGCCATGACTTAGGTGCTGACTAAGCACAGAAAATAAACACGAGCCTGGTTTTAAGCAGGTGAGTAATCCCTGCCGACTTTAAGGCAGTGTTTGACATCCCGTTTGTGTTTAATGCCCTTTAGGGACTTCCATGATAAAGCACTGCAAACTGGTTGGGGTGAGAGGAGCTGGCATTAAGGCTCTGCTGTGCTTTGGCAACAGCTCTGCACAGCTGTAAATGTCCCGGGAGACAGCCAAGAAGCAGAGGTTGGCCTTTGCCTCATGGAAAATGATGCTGCCTAGACAGCCTTGGAAATAGAGGAGTGAGAGGCTGAGAAGTGATGCCCATATCCCACTGCAACACTTGCTCGTGTGAGCAGACATCAGGGAGAAGGGTCACTCTTCCCTGCGTGGTGACTTTAAGAAAAGCCTGGATTAGCCCACTAAAAAAATACCAGAACAGCAATAAGAAAATCAGGGCACTTACAGCGCCCCAGGGGCCAATCCTCCACTGATTGCCTCCCGGTATATGGGCACGGTTGCGGTTGGGGCTGCCTCCAGGGTGCAGTTTGAGGCGATGATCCGGATAGAGGAAAGGGTGGATGGGCCTGCCGTAGTCATGGCTGTTTGGATGACAAGGAGACATGGAGCAGTCTTGCTCGGTGGCGGGGAGGTCATCTGGGTCGCACTCGCTCCTATCCACCAGCTGGTCACTGTAATTGATGCAGATCACTTGTCGCGTTGCCTTACCTTGACCGCACGTCACCGAGCACTGCATTACAGTGGGAAAAGGAGACACAGTCACATTTCCAGCTTGGGCAACTGGACATATTATTGCTAATAACCAACAGCAGAAAACCTTAATTGCCCTACTTATAAAAGGGCAAGCGTGACTGATTAATGAACCACGTTTCCAGCAACGAGGTCTATAAGGCTCTCCTGCAAGAGACAGGGTGATGCTTACAGAGCTCCACTCCAAGGCTTTCCACTGCCCGCAGGGTGTCACGGTGCACACTTCTGTGGCTGATGGCTTCGGGAGGTGGAAACAAGCAGATTCATCAGCCACTGAGCCCTGGTCATCCCGA
Organism: Brachypteracias leptosomus; assembly: GCA_013401335.1. NCBI lineage: Eukaryota > Metazoa > Chordata > Aves > Coraciiformes > Brachypteraciidae > Brachypteracias > Brachypteracias leptosomus. The sequence continues at coordinate 131,469 of VYZX01032304.1, forward strand.
CAGCTGACGTATCTCATCCGGGTACCCTTCCCGCACGTTGCAGAGCACTAGGGAAGAGCAACAAGCACCCCACTAGAAAGTTTCCTGATGTATATTACAAGGGCTTTGGAGTGAAAAGTTAGCCAGATGCAGTTTAAAATATCACGTTGTCTACTGTAAAATAATCCTGAAGCAATTATGACACATGCTTACCGGTGTCCAGGATCCAAATCTCCACTGTGTCCTGTGAGTGCCTGGTATGGATCTCTTGGCTTCAGGACTGTTGGGATGGGGAGAACACGCTGCTATTTCACAGTCCTGTACATGAAATACAAGAGGGAAAAGAGGGAAATAAAGATTTTGCAGATGTTTTGTTGAAACCCTCCTCTTCAATGTAATGATGAGCAGCACACAACAAAAATCTGTGTGAAAACACAGTGAAGAACACCCTGTGAAAATCTGTGAGGTGCATGCTTGTGTGTTGGCAGCCTTTCTCCTCGCGTCCTCTTCATGAATCAGCAAAACTTGGCACTGACATCCCAAGGGTTTCATATGCAGAACTCTCAATGGACATTTGACTTATTGGGAACTCTACAATAGGGATCCCATAACCATGTGCTATCTCCACGCATTAAAACCAGATGGTTTTGAGGCAAAAGATGAAAGTTCATTAAGAGACTTCTGGTATGAACACACATCTGCAAAGCAGCAACTTTATCTCCCTTCAAAGCTCCCTTCCTTCAGCATGAGACCTGCAGCCCACTCCATAAAGGTTACGCTGCTGAGCTGATTGCAGCCCTTTGATTCCCTGCAGCCCACCAGACCACCTATACTCACATGCTGATTTTCACCACACACTAAGCATGCAAGGTTTTGGGGACAGGCATGTCACTCTGCTCAGCCTTGGTATGGTGTCTAACTGGAGGGCTCTGGTCCTGTCTGGACCTCCTGGGAGGTCGGTCTGGTGACAGAAATGATGAATAGCCATGACTCTACACCATGAGCCTAGGGGTAGCCATTGCCAAAAAGGAAATTAATACTGATTGTCACTGGGAGGGAGAGAGCAGCTCTTGATAAATGGCACAGATGATTTCTGCATTGCTGTGATGTTACTTACACTGCAGAGGTGCGTGCCAAATGATGGCTGATGACAAGAGGGTTTGTTACCCCTTGACTATAGTGCAACTGGTCTCCATACATGGGAAAAACAGCCCTTTCCTACATGTTGTGGCCTTAGATAAACTCTGTGAAGCCATCCGGGACTGAAGCAGGGCAGGGCATCAGCACTACCACTCTGCTAGATGACAGATCTATGGTAATGTTCTGTTCTATTCAACTCCTTCAGACATCCTGAACACATCTTCTGGTTGAAATGGGAATTCACACATTTGCTTCCAAGTACCAGCAAACAGTGTGAAAAGCCTCTTCAGCAAATTTGCAAAGGGTATGCAACTTTTCTCCATTTATCCAGCTGGGGGGGATGCGCCTGGAACTGTAGTTGGCACATACACTCTACTGTCACGTGGAGCAGACAAGATGAGATGGCCCATAGCCATCATTTGTACCACACAGCAACAGTCCTGCAGCCAAGTGAGCCCAGACTGCAGCCAGGCATTCTCAGACCCCATACAAGCCAAAGGAGTTGTATGTGTCAAGACTCAAGCCTCTGAGGGTAGTAAACACTGTCCCATCTTATCCTTCTAGTCTCTGATTGTCTTCCCATATTCTACTGCCGCTTCTTCAGCTCACAAGCTCCTAGAGATCAGCTTTAGCTCTGGATCTGGACAGCCCCTTGCACACCCAGGGTGGTAAAAGATGGAGAGAGGACAGCAGGATTTACCTGGGTATCTGTTGGCCTGGTTGCAGCATTACACTCGTTATCATCCACCACTGACACGTAGGTGCCCACGACACACTTCACCGCTCTCATTTGGTAGCCTTGGCCACAGGTCACCGTGCACTGGGAGAGGACAGATGGGAGAAAGAAGTGCTGGGTGTGAGTAGCTGCTTCAGTTAGAAAGTATTAATCAGCCCAGGCTGTGTTCAGGCACATAGCAGCAAAAATAAAACCCAGCTTTCCTTCTGGTTCCTCTCCACTTCACGCATTTCAGTTTTAAATTAGGTCAAAGTTTTAACTCACTGTGCCCACCAGAGCCTTGCATGCTTCACTTGCTTTCTCAGGAATGAAGGTGTGAGCATTTAAATTATTTACTTTGCTGCACACAGTAAATCAGTCTGGTAGAACCCGCACCATACCCTTCTTTAAAACTGGTTGTTCAGCCCCACAGTAGCACAAGAGGATAATGAATAATTTTGTTGATGGGAAATAAGTCTGACTAGGACAACTGGTCTGGGTTTGTTGCTGTTTTTTTTTTTTAAGTCAAGAGCTAACAGCTTTGTTGAAAAGGAGATGTCAGAACTTTCTGGGAGAAATGAACTTGAATTTTAACAGAAAAATAAACTCACCCACCCAGAAACTGGGAAACATTAAAAGCAACAAAAGCTACTCATTGGGAGCAGCTTTCCTGAGAAAATTAGGCTATGTATTTACATGCCTAGATATGGATTTAGGAGTGTAACCTTGGAAACCCTTTTTTTTAATCACAGCCAATTTATTATGGCACAGATTAAATTTAGCACAAAGGGTAGGTACTGTTATTGCTGAACCCCAGTGAACAGAGGGCTGCTTTGGTGTGCAAATCAATTAACACAGTCACGCTGTTGAATCTGGATGAAAGGGTAGCGCCAACCTCAGCTACCAGCACCTAAGTCCCACCAACCAGAAGGTCCATGGTGGCTCCATACCTGGCCCCATGGTCCCACTTGCCATGAGGCACATTCCTGCTGCTGACACGTCTGCACCGACTCTGGCTTCTTCTCAGGATCACAAAACCTGTCGTTCAATCGATCTTCTCCAAACTGGCACCAGGTCTGGCGGTGCTTGTGCCCTTTTCCACAGGTGACCAAGCACTGTGAGGAGGAAAGCACAAGCTCAGGTGGTGACGGGGATGTGCTGCCAGCTCAGGACCTGGCTCAGCACTGAAAAATAAACCTGTAGCCCCGTTGCAATCACTGCTTAAAAACTGGTGCCAAGAGGCAGCTCTTTAGCTAAATGACCACGTGTGCTGGAAAACATGTGAGTGTCTTGCAGCAAGATGGGACTGCTCTCAGGAGCTGGTCCAGAGCAGAGGCTGGAGCATGGACAACATAGCTGAGCTGGGACCCTTCCATGGGTAGAGCAAGACCATGAAGGCTCTCAACCTCTGGCAGCTGTGAGATGTAGGGCGAAGCCACAGCACTGCCCAACTGGGCTTCAGCTGTGCACAACAGGGTGCCAAAGGCTTGCAAAAAACTTGCTCGGCTCTGAGTGTTCAGTAATAGTCTCAGCTCCCCCAGGCTGCGAGTGCCTTGTCCACTGTCCCAGCACGGCTTGGGCTGCCAGCAGCTCAACCCAGAAAACAGATATTTTGCAGAGAACAATCCCTATTCCCACTTAATTGCTTTGATCGTTTCCTAACAGAATGTGGTTCACAGAAATGAGACCTATTTGGCCACAAAGGTGACAAGCAGCCTTTGAAGATTGTTCTCCAGCATTCCCAGGAAAAGCCTATCAAGATGTGGGTTTTTTTGCATTGCAAGGCGTACCAGCAGCAGTGGAAAAGGTAATGGAAATAAACAGCAAGGAGAGGGCTGAGCAAGATATTAGTAGGGTGAAATCCTGCCCTCCAGTGACAGCCAGAGCTGCCAGGGCTCACGAGGACAATCTCAAAGGAGAATGAGGGCGGAAAGTATTTTTCTTCCCAAAGGTACAGAGGAAGTGGGGAGAAATTACTGTGGGATTGGAGAGGAATTAACCCCTCAGTGGCTTTGCAGGGAGAGAAATGGTCACTTGATCAGTGGTGACAAAGCCAATGACTTTTCTGCCTGTCTCAAGTCTCAGGGAGACCTTCTGCAGGAGGCAGGTGCCCCTACGCCTCAGGGCACAAACCATGAGGGATGAGCAGGGACAGAGGTATCTCTTTGCAGGCACCAGCCCCTCAGGGTGGAGGACCAGCAGGGTGAGCCCACCCTGATGACCAGCACCTACCTCAGACCAGTCACCAGTTTTCCACTGGGGGCACGAGAAGTCGCTGCATCGCTGCACGGTCAGCTTCTCCTGCTGACTGCACTTGCTGTCATCCAGGACATCATTGTAGGTGTTCACACACATGGCTCGCCGCCTCCGTGTGCCCCCACCACAGCTCTTGGAGCACTGGGAAGGGGAGACATCGAGTAAATACTCCTGCCACTCTATTATGGGTTGAGAGGCTATTAATTGCCTTCTCCTCCTTTGCAGTCAGAGCTGTGAAGAGACTGCAGAAAACCTCCAGGAGGACAACTGGTACTTTAAGTAACAGGCTGTTACTTTATATATACCCTTAAAAAGTCAATCTTGCTAAGCTTAATAAAGTCTTATAGCAATGAGGGTATAACCTCATTATTAATTTTACAAGTGTTGCCTTTAGTTCTCCCCAAATGGCTGTTGCTCGCTCTCATTTTAGGAGAGATTAATTCCCTCTAACAAGCCAGCCCTGCTTCACTCTGCCCTCCCTGGAAAGCCCCAGGCTTGTCATTCTCTCGGTGCCAGGCCTGCATTCAGGAATTTTCTTGTTCATTGAAAAACTAAGAAATGTAAAGGAAACAAATTTCGGAAGCCCTCTGCTGATGGTGAGATGTTCTCCCCAACTCCTGGCAGCAGTGCTGGCTTCGGTGGGAGAAGACAACCTGCGGGGCTTAGCATAATAAAGAAAGACCTTGGGAAGCTTAAACCCACAAATTAATTGCAGTGGAGAATGAGGAGTACCAGGCTGATTTGGACTAAAGCAGAATCACCACAGGCAACTTTTATATATTGTGGTGGCATGTCTTTCCACCCCCAACCTGACCTTTATCACTGCTCAAGTGACAATCACCAGTGGTGATCATAATGGATGTACCTGGTCATGTGGATTCAGGGTAGACAGATAACACCAGAATAGCCAAGGGCTTGAGCAGTGTGCCCACCTAAGCACAGCGTTGGTCAATGTCCACCTCAAGCCACACTGTGAACAAACTAGCATCTATAGTCAGTATGCAAATAAGTCAATTATTTTACTCCATAAATAGTGGACAGCCCCAGGGCCTGTTGAACTCTCCTGCATGGCAGCAGGCTGCAGGACAGGAACACCTCTTAAGGTCACTCTGAGGCTGAGAGGGTCCTTGTCACAACAGATTCTCAGCAAGTGATGAACAGCATGCTAAACTTTGAAATATTAGCTAAGTGATGTAAAGGATTGACTGCACATACATCATCCTTTAGTCTCAGATTTGGTCAATGGTTTATGTCTAAGATTGAACCTAACTGCCCCTAAGCTCCATCAGGAGAAAGTGAGGGGGTTCTTTCTGAACCTCATGATTCAATGGGAGGGTCTCGCTGACAGTTTTTTCTGACTCTGTCCTCTCCGTAGTAAATAATCAAGTGTACCT
>VYZX01032318.1:0-35789 GCA_013401335.1 Brachypteracias leptosomus
AATTCCTAACATTCTGTGATTCCATAACATTTCCTCTCCTTATACTTTGACTACCTTTATAAATGGTTTAACAGCATAAAATGTCTTTCCTAGACTCTGGCATTATGTTCTTGATTGAAAATTATAAAATTTTCTCCTTACTACATGAGCTGTCCTATATTCTGACGATTTGAACCTTTTCCTCTTTCACAGGCACAGATCATTTAATTATTGAAGTCTTTTGTTTATAGGACAACTGAGTTTGAAAATGGGAATATATAGACACTAGAGCTGAATTTTTTTGGGGAGCTAGTTAGTTAGACTTTGCTCGTCTGAGGAAAGCTTAGCAATATAAATGATGCTACTGTGTCATTGTCAGGTCCATCTCGGTACAGCTTGTGAACAAAATATACACTGAGCTGTGAATACCTGATTTCAGCTTATTGAAATATTATCTTCCAAAGTCTAAAAATATGATCACTTCAGGACTCTATATAACAAGTTGTTCAAAACCTGATTCACAGAAGCTTAATTGCAGAATAACCGGTATTTTGCAAAATCAAAGTCAACTGTTCTTCCCTTAAAAAATTAAGACTTATGTCTGTTCTTATTCCCCTCTACCTTGGCTGTAGCTCTTGTAGTGACCTTGGTCAAGAGGCCAGGGGCAACGTGTTCCATCATGGGAAATGTAGTCTGTCCAGAGAGCTCTGTCCCAAGTGAGAATGAAAAATTGGCTGAAGAAGGAAATGACTTAAGGATGCATAGTTCTGAAATAAAGTTTTCTGAGTTAGTTTAAAAAAATAAAATATTTTGGTTTTTGAAACGTAAAAGCTTGTTTTGATTTTACTGATGAAAAGATGGAAGGTTTCTGGTATTTGAAGTGGTTGGCAGAGACTTCTAATTGTATAGAAATTATGTTTTCCTGATAATAGTCCTATTTAGGAGATGTCAGAAAAGGAGATAGCTTTTTTGATCACGCTGTACACTGTTACATTACCCTTGTGCCTCTTCTATTGAAATTAGAACCATTAGTTCTTATTTGTTTTGACATTATTTAGTAGTCCTTGGTTTTTGACATACGGAAGCTCATGAGATGAACAGACCGAAATTAGAGAAAATAAGGTCAGTAAGTAATCATCTGTGCAATCAAAAAAGCTTCATGTTGTTTACAAAATCCAACCTAGACAAATGTCACTATTTCTAATAACTTCTTTCTTTTAAGATACAGAACAAAAATAGTTATAGCAGATAATAACTTGAACGTATATATATATGCACATAACTACCTTTTTGCCTTGTTGTGTTCTGTATCATTTTCTGTTTTGTCCCTATTATATGTCTAAAAATGTACATAATATAGTATGTAATTTAAAAAGAGTAGTCTCAGAAAAAGAGAGAAGATATGTTGTCTTTATCTATGTGATACAGTACATTTGATAGCACAAGGAGAGAAATTGGCAGCATTCTGGATCAGAGTGGGCCCTCAGTATCAGAGACTGCTTAGGGCACATCTGACTAGCTGCTTGATTTCCTGATTGCTCAGCATTTTGCAGAAGATTGGAATTACACTAAAAGCAAACTTATGTGTTCTGTACAAATTATTCACTATTTCTTTGCTGCAGGGCCACTGCAGAAAACAACTTGCACTTTTCTAGTTTTTCGCAGAAGAGCTTTTATAATCAAAGGCAGCGATAACCTTACTTCACCCAACCAGATGAGTGTAGAAACGCTATGCTCAATGCTAAACATCCAGTGTCAGACAAAACTTAAGCATCAGGAGGTGTCTAAAGTGCTAGTGTTTTCTTCAGTAACAGTCAGTTCATTTCTTTATGTCTGTGCTGGTGGAGTTTTATCCCTCATGGAAATATTAATTTCAGAGTTAATAAAAAATCACCACTTCATTTCTTCTGTTGGTGAATCTAAACTTCTCTTAAATCTGGGATACATCTGTGTGATATTCCTTGAATGCTAAATTGAAGTATATTTCAAAGACCTGCATCTATATTTTCAGAATCTTCCCATTAACCTCAGTGCACGGATTGTTTACAGAAGTAAGTCCTATGTCCACATAGCCTCCTAATTTTACTAATGAAGGGATCTGCCATGCCTGTGCAGAAACAGATTTCCACAAGTTCTGTTGCAGCTGTTTAACTATTTACTTTCTTGAGGAATTACAAAGGTATGACAACAAATAGACAATAGTATGACAAGATGAAATGTAGCCTCTAGAGCAAGCCCTTAGCCCTATTCTGACAAGTCTAGACTTACACCTTGGGCTGTGTGGCTTGTCAAATAATCAAATTGTGTTGTTTAAAATACTCATTGATATATGTTGGTTTATTTCCTGATGCTGGGAAGTGACTTCGGGCTAGATTTTGCCCTTGCGTGTGCACAAGCAATTCCCGCTGACTTTGAAGCAAGGTGACTCTGCACAGGAGCGGGATATTGTCCCTCAGCCTTTATGGCAATGTAATTATTTAATCAATTGGAGTTGTGTTTTTGTGGCACCTCATAGTGCACCCAGTCAATAATAAATGATCGGTTAGTATTTCTGTTTTTAGTAAGTGATTGGGAATAAAAGGTGTTCTTCATGTTAATAACATTATGTCATAGGCTCATCCATATATAAGCAGGCTTGACTTTCATTTTGTTTCTACAGTTGCCTTACTACTGGGCCATATTTTACACAATATAAAAGAATATGATTATTAAGTACAAATACAATAAGCCTGTATTTTCAGAAGTGTATGTACATTTTTGTTCATTGACATTACTATTAACTGCCTAGATTTTTAAGTTTTTGTGTTTTGTTTTGTTTGTTTGTTTTCCCTAATAGCTATGCTGACTTCCTTCGTAGTAGTTAATTACTGTTTGAAATGGACAATGAAAATTGTGATGTCCTGTAGGTAGTACTTAGAGGAGGGCTTAATAACCAATATTTGATTATTTGCCAGCAGTATCCTGAGCTGTATGAACAGGAGCAGAGCCAGTACATCATGGGAAGTTACTACCCACCTTGAGCACCAACCCTGTGATGAGAAGCTGAGGGAGCAAGGCTTGTTCAGTCTGGAGCAGGCAGCTTCAGGGAGACCTAATGGCAGCCTCCAGTGCCTATAAGGAGATCATCTAGGAAATGGAGTTGGGCTCACTGAAGCGGGACAGGGTGGGAAGATGACAGACAATGAAAATAAACAAGAGAGGTTCAGACTGGATATTAAAAAAGAAGTTGCCCCCATGAGGATAGTCAGGCAGTGGCACAGGATGCCCAGAGATGTTGTGAAGTCTTTATTCTTGGGGGTTTTCAACCTTGACCAGGTGAAGCCCTGAGAAGCCTGGTCTGGCTTCAGAGCTGATCCAGCTGTCAGCAGGAGGTTGTACCAGAGACCTTCTGAGATCTCTCCTAGCCTGAATCATCCTGTGATCCTGTTCCTACCCTCCAGCCGGGTCACTCGAAATCTGTTTGCTTTTTCAGAATTTTTATCTTAGTGAAAACCAGCGATAAAAAGTAGCATGGTAAGGAAATCCTGTGGGATTGTGCTGAGTTTGTCAGCACTGAGAACAGAGCATTATGACAAGGAACATGGTGCTGGAGGAGATTCTTTTAAGCCTCTAGTGCAGTCCTCCGTATTCTCACAGGCCACTGGCTGGCAAGCCATCCTTTTTTTCTATAGTCTAGAGGAAATAAGCAAGTTAAGCAGCTAGTTTATTTAAAATACGTCTTCATAGTATTGTACTTGTACATAAAGGAAGAATTATCCAGCAAAGAACTGGTGTGAAGTAGATAATCTAGACATTTAAAATCAGGAAAATACAAGAAGTACATTGATACATGCATTAAACCTAGAAAAACCTGAGAGTGAGTAAAATGACCCTACCTAGATTATATTTGATCTCCAGCAAAGGAGTAGTTGGTGCATCTCTTTCTTCTCTGAGCTGTGTAGGTATAGAAACATAATGATTGTGGAAATGCCACAAAAATAGGCTGAGAAATTTGGGCTTTAAAAAGGCAAGTTTTCTGTGCTTCTGTGTATTCTATGTATGTATTGTTTCTTTTTCACAGCAACTATTCTACTTCAAATCAAGCTGTGAAAAATATTTGATTCTGTAGTTTTAGTAGCATCTATATTCCTTTATGTACCCATAAAGAAAGCAAATTCATCAGGGTAAGGGTAGTCAGTTTGATTCTGCATAGCTGTGTAGGATAAAAAATTGCTTTATTCTTTATGTTGTTCCTGACTGATTGAGTTTAGGTATATGATGTCAATTTTTCATTTAAACCTTTGATTTGTTGAACAGACATGATCACCATTTTCTCAAGTTGCAGAATGGTTATTTACAGAGTTGATTTTGGCCAGTAATTGCTTAATTGTATAATAAAATCATGGTAGTACCTAATTACTAATGTTTTCTGTATGTTAGAAATGAAAATATCATAAGATGTTTTCAAGACAAATATAATGTGACTTTTAAGAAAAATACATGTTGTGCTAGTTTTGGGTTATGTCTATGTTTAGGCCTTTTCTAGGGCTAAAATATAGCAATTACTCTATCACCAGATGACCTCTCCTCAGCAGAGAAGGGGAATGGGAAACAGGAGAGGAGGCTCAAGGGTTGAAATGAAAACAGATTTAATGAAACAGCCAAACTAATACCAATGCCAGTATAAAGTATACAAAGTTATGCCCCTGTGAAGTATACTCTAGTGAAACCAGGACAGGCTACCAGAAATTAATAGGGTTTAATGGCAGAGATACTTTTAATCAATATGTTAGTATATATGCATTTAAAAATGCATTGCAATCCTTATTCAGGAAAAAAATCCATTTCTTTTAATGAAGTATTTCCTGAAACAGAATGTAGAGTAAACAAGGTAGTTTCGGAAAGAAAGAACTTACTTTGTAATAACTAGTTTGAGTAGTTCTTGTTGAAATCACTACAGCTGTGAAAAACTGCCATTATTTTTTTAAATCTAATTTTATAACTAAAAAGAGTTTTCCTAAAAACTCTACCTACAGTAGTCCACCTTTCTCTAATATGCCTGGAAGCAATACCAATCCATTATCCTAAGACAGTTTGGCCCTGCAGAGCACTGTGGAGAGAAGCAATACATACAGAAGCATTTTTGCACTTTGGTGTTTCATGTGATTTGATTTGGTTTGGATACACATTACCACAGTCACATTTCGTCCACCAACTTTTCAGCCACTGTTAATGATTTTTTGTCATATTTCTTTTTTTGTATATAGCAACAGACTCTCTGGGAATTATGAATGAATATATGCTAATTAAGACAATAAAATAGTTTAAAGATACACAAATGTTAATAGGATTTGAAATAAGAGGTAGCTGGAGGCCACTGCTGTAACTAACAGGCCATTTCAAAATTATTAGCATCAGGCCCGGTGGACCAGTAGTAAAGTACAGTATCTGAGCTAGCGGCCCTTAGACCCTGAGCTTTACTCAAGTGATCACAGCTGTGAACTGTGCTGAACTGATTTTGCTTATTCCTGCAAATGCCAGCATAGAAGCTACTAGCCTTACATAATGCCTGGGATGATATATACAATATTTTGTTATTTGTAAAGCAGGCTCTACAGCAATTTAATTTAAGTGCCTCAACAAAGACATTTTCTTGAATTATTTACATTAAACTGTTAAATATTTTATTAATTTTCAGTGCTCTTCTTTGCAGACTAAGATTGACACCTAAAAGAAGATGATGCATATTGCTCACTTTGTTGATTGAACAGTTCAATGAAGTGAAGGACTGCTTTTGTCAGCCCTAAAGTCCAAAAATAAAATGAAAAACAGGGGTTTCATTTGAGAAGGGTACTATTTGAACAGCAAAAGAAGTTTACATAAAGTGACAGCTATTTTAAATCTCCTGTGATAACCATGATAAAGAAAAATATTTTGTCATGTCAAATTCTGTTTGAGAATCTGCCTTCTCTTCCCCCAGACCCCACAGAACTCCTGCCTTTGGTCCATTCACAGAGATTATAGGGTGCCAGCCAACCAATCTCAGCTCGTTTCTTATCTATCTTCTTTTCTAAAACCATCACAAGCACATTTCCCAGCTCTGTAGGAATCCCAATTATAGATAGTCCATTTCAAAATGCCTTATGGATGAAGCCCCATTCCTGCAAAAGATATGAGAGAACAAAATGAGAGGACTTGTGCTCCTGTTTTAAATTAGTGAAGTTGTGGAAATATTTCAGACAGTGCCTGAAAATCCGGCATGGAAAAAACAGGATTAGCTGGAAACTCGGGCAGAAATTAAGATAACTGAAAAACATATTTCTCTTACTGCTTTCTTTTTGTTAGGCGGTGTCCAAGTCCAGAAATCATGATCTCTGTCTTCAGAAGGTAAATGTTTTGAGAAATGAAGAAAACTCATTGCATGTAGAAAGGTGTGAGGTGATGCATACAATTGAATGTTAACAGCAGCTTTAGACTGACCGGCAATGCCCCTTCACTTAAGTGGTTCTGAATACATTTGGACATCTTTTTATTATGCTTTACAGATTATTGTTCTCATTTGTAAGCTGACAATCAGGGAATGTCATAAGGAGAGAGGTGGAAACAGCATTTTTGATTGTTGTGCTAAGAGCAGCATAGAAACCAAAATATCTGCATCACAGCCCACCTAAGGACAACAATGGACAGGTGTTTCTGAGATGCAGTTTGATTTCTTTAGGCTTGTGATTTTAAGCCAGTAGATTGTGCTGCCATCTTTTTGCGTATTGGAACATATTGTCCATGACTGCAAGAAAGATTCTGGCATTACTGTAGTCAACGATGTAATAATGCAATTTAGTGACATCAATTGATTTTAATGCAAGTTAGCAATTTTTCTCTTAGAGGAGAAAATGAGATAGATTAAGTAATTTCTGCCTATTGAAAGGTTGTGCTGTGTTTCAGAATGGCTATGTGAGTCAAGGGGAAATAGGTCATACCAAACATTCTAAACCTTTACCTACGTTCTACAGGCTGCTTTTAGTCCAGTAGCCATTAGAAGCTCCGCTTCTGGATAAAGGTGACATTTTGTTAGATGTTTTACAGAGTTACAAAAGAGGTGTTCATTCATAACAGAACTTAAATGTAATTATTTCATGTGAAACAATGTTTTGTGGGTGGAAACTATGCTTTATGAGACAACATAAACATTCTCCTCTCATCAACTGTTAGGCTCTCAGACAATAGCACATTCATTTCCGTAAGTATCTCCTGCCCCAGAATTGAAATGAAATAAACTCTCCTTGTAAAATTAAACATGGAGGAGTATATAAGTAAGTCAAATATGTTAGCCACGTTACAAAGTTATGTACTTTTATTTGACTTATCTGCCTATTTCTTTTAAAGTCATCTAAGCTATCGTCTATCCCACTTTATAGTAGAGGTTTGTGTTTTAAATTACCAGCTGTACAGTTTGCATTGAATAAAAAAATTGTGATCCACAGAAATAGAAAATATGCATGCATATTCTTATGATATATACACAGATGTATTTATTCATGTATTACACTTCTTAAGTCTTGTTTTAGTTGAAAAGAATTATTTAGAAAGCATGCTCTATTCATGGCATTTGACACTGAGACCTGTCTTTCATATCAAGCAGTTAGAGCTTGAAGTCATTTAAACACAGAGGCATGGACAGAATGCATTTTGCACTCAGATCTGATGAGGCCAGTCTTCCATTTAGAAGGTGAATGGCTTTTACTGTCAATAACCTTGGTCAAATGATTCGTTTATATTTGTTTTTTTAAAGGTAATTCCTTTTTCTCATTATTTTAATCACTATGTGAGACATACAGCTATTTAAAAATGCTTTTTATAAATAAAAAAGTGGAAAGATTAGTTTTTTAGAGAAAGAAGAAACAGCTTGGTGACAAAAAGGGAAAACAGTGGAAGATGCATTTCCAGTAATCCATGCCAAGCATTTGATTTTAAAACCACCCAACTATATTATGCTTGATTCCCGATGGCATAATTGTGGGAGGCTAAGAAACAACTCACTCTTAAAATGAATAGAGAAAAAACTGTAAGGTACACAGGGGAAAAAAAGGAAGGAAGGAAGAAAAAGGATAGCTCAGGGTTTCTTGAGATTTGGACTTTTGGCCCTCCACAGACACTAATTCCCTAATGTAGTTTTGACATGACATATCCATAGGAAGGAGAATTTACATCTGAAAAATCCCTTAGCTACGATCACTGCATTATCTGGGGGAAACAGGCAAGCTACAAGATGCTGAAAAAACTTCAGTGCAATGAGCTGATCAAAACAACAAGGCAACATGAAGGAACAAGTACAAGTAATGAAAACACAATCTGTTTGAGATGTTGGCATGATATGTCTTAAGTAACCATAATTCCCAGAGATAGATATATATATAGTCACCAAACAGGCTAAGACCCAGATTTCTGTGAAAAGCAGGAGAGAAAATCACTTGGTATGGTCTTGTTTTTGTGAAGTTCAAGGTAATAATGCCTAAGATGTTTGAGGAAGGGCTGAAGTATGAAGTACAGAATGATCTCAGAGAATTCTTGCTGAACAGACTGGTGATGGATAATAAGGGCATCTACACTCATCTTAGTGATTCTTTGAAAAGACTTGATTCATTACTTCAACTATGTGGAGAACTTAAGTGTTAGAATCTTTGATTTTCAGATTGGACAACTCGAAAAGCTAAATGATATGTCTACAGTCAGTGGAAATTAAAATGGGAGATAGAGTGACTCTTTGTGTTTCAGTTAGTCTGCGTCTGTCTTTCCAGATACTATTTGCCAGTTCATTACATCAAGGCTTGAAAAACAAGTAAAAACAGTAAGATCACACAATTTATGGGGTTATTCTAGGCTGTCAGAAGCACCTAAGTGTTCTGGGAAAGTCATCATTACCAATGGTGATGTGTAAGAAGAAACAACACAAACAACCAAGAAGTATGTTTTGGATGCACATGACAAAGTAAATTTCACGTTATTTTTAAAATTTACTTGCTTGTCAGAACACACTTGCACTAACTTAGAAGGAAAGTCATGGACATGTGAAAATAAAACCAAGGTCCTCAAACATCTCTTCTATGAGGACAGGCTGAGAAAGTTGGGGTTCTTCAGCCTGGAGAAAAGACTCCGGGAAGACCTCGTGGCTTTCCAGGGTCTGAAGGGGGGCTGCAAGAAAGCTGAGGAGGGATATTTCACAAGGTCTTGTAGTAAATAGGATGAGGGGTAATGGCTTTAAACTAGAGAAGGGTAGATTTAGATTAGATTACTTCACTGTGAAGATGATGAGTCACTGGAACAGGTTGCCAAGGTTGTTTGTGGATGCCCCAACACTGGATGTCTTCAAAACCAGTTTGAATGGGGCTTCGAGCAACCTGGTCTAGTGGGAGGTGTCCCTGCCATGGCAGAGGGGTTGGAACTAGATGATATTTGAGGTCCCTTCCAGCCCAAACCATTCTATGGTTCTAGGAAATGTGAGGAAACTAATAGAACAATTGGCACTTCATTATCTTGATCCCTCAGAAGACAAACCCCTGATTGAGGAATAGCTTCAGCAGAACCTTGTACACTTTGTAAGCAATTGCTGTTCTGCCAATGTACAGTCTCAGACTGCAGAAGGCAGCAGCAGAATTTTGTTTCTAGGTCTTGTGAGTTTTTTCTCTCTGAGAAAGTTGTATATAATCTCATGATGCAATACCGTGTTCAATTTATCTGACAGTAATATTAGTTTCAAATTCTACTTTGTACCATCAAAAGGAAGGAAGTAAAGGCAAGGACCAAACAACAGATCTTCTTATGGATGTCCCAATTGTGAGCAAAAAATGACTGAAATGTTTTTTTTTTCAAGTTAGGGTGTGTGTAATTAGATAATAGCTTTTATTAACCCATGGGAAATTGGGAAAAACAGATAAGATTTTCATCACATATATCCTCTTAACATTGACATGGTTTTCAAAAAATTAGAAATCTTTTTTTTTTTGGCTCTTTAAAAGACACTTAGATCTACAAGTGGCCGAGGAGGCAATGTTGTATTTAATGTTATTTAATCAACATCATGTGGTGAATGACTGTTGATATTACTTAGGCCAAAAGGAATCCATGACTTCATTCATTCTAAATGGTAAACAGCAAAGTAGTAATAATTATTTAATATGATATCCCTGTGCAGTAGCATGAATCAAAGTAAGCAGTGATTTAAGTTGCTAGTGATGGGGCATTTGATGATGTGAAATCTGCTACTAAGGGAAGAAAGTAGCAAAAATCCCAGCCTCACCCCCGCAAACGTTCAAAAGCCTGGACTGGGCAGAAAACATTGCACTTCAGTGGACAACCCATGTTGGCTGGAAGGATAAGGTGGAAGAATAAGAAATTGGGAGATAGGCCTCACCAGTGAATGAAAAATAGAGTTCCAGTGATGGATCAAATGGCATCACTCCCCTCAGGGCAAGCTTTAATTCTGAAAATAAAATTACAAACCAGACAAAAAAACATCTCAGTTGAAGTTTGAATTACAGCCACCTAAGGACCTTCAACTACATGCAGGACCAAGTTAGTCACATCTTCATGATTTCTTGCCTGCCTTTACTTCCTTTTCCCAGATGTTTCAGTGGTCTAGGAAGACATTTCCTAAGTCAGAAGGAGCAGTTAGACACATTTAACACTTTTAAAGTTACATGGATGCTTAGGACCAAACTTCCCTGATACTTTAAAAAATGCTTTCCTTGAGCTTTCACAAGTTAGAGCAGAGTTCATGCTTTGTTTCAGTTTGGTTAAATTAGAACACAAGGCTTGACATAAATAAGCACCATTGCTTCAAAGTGTGAGGTATAGATGATAGTAAAGTATCCATCAAAACAGTTTAGGTCAGGAGCCATACTGTATGCAGCCACCTCTCATATCTCCTATGAAATTCAGTTAATTCCCACCAATGACAGTTGTGCTGTCAGTACTGCAAAATTAGCATGTATTTCTCCAAAATGAAGAAAAAAATGAACGTTGCTATTTTTTTCCAAAAACTACAAATAGTTCTTCTTTTGCATAAGAAAAATCTGTGATTATGTAGCTATGTATAAAAAGCTATTTTTATGCAATCAACTGCACATTTTATAAAATACCTTCCCATTTAAAATTGTACTGATTTTTTTTCAGTTCTTGTTCTTCTGGAAAAAAAAATGTCTGTTTAATGTGCCTATTTTCTCCCTTTTCAAAATAAAAAGAAAACAGAAAGCTAAAGTTATAGAGAAGTGGGCCATCAAAGGATTACTTCTTAAAACAAAATTCAGACTTCTCTTTGTTCTGTTTCGTTAAAATGGGGTATGGGAGCAGGTCCTATAAAATCTTGCAATTTAGGGGAAAAAACAAGCTGCAAATAAATTTATTTTTTCTACAAAGGAATGTTTGGATGAGGTTCAAATTTGAACTGAAAGAAATAATATGTCTCATAAGGGAATGAATCAATCCAAGAGCAGCAAAAAATGTTTAATCACAGAAGCAAAAGAAGTTTAATCACACAGGCAATCTAGATAAGTTACAAAACATGATTTCTCTAGATACTCATCTAATGAGGATGAGCTTTCCCTCAGCTGGCAAACTGAAGAGGTGATACGTTTTTGTGAGAAGATCTCTAACCACCACATCAGTATCTGAGTTGAAGTGTTAAGCTAAATTAAGCAACTGGGAGTTTTACCATTGATTCCGTAATCCATCTTTTTACTGTAGTCCAGTCTAATTTCCATGCAATCTGTTGTGCCTCTCAAAGCTTCTATCCTGGAAGAGTTAAAAATAAGCAAACCAAGATAAAATAAAAGATAACCGTAGACATTTTGTCCTTGAGGAAACCTGACAGCTTCATGGAAACTTTCTGCCAAAAAATTCATGTTTAACTTTAAAAAAAACTTCTAAGATTTTGAAAAGCCTGGCAGTCTCACATAGTACTGATATTTTTATCAGGTTTTAAAAACAGACAAAAAAGAACGGCTGTACCGATGTGGATTCTCATTCACATGACTATGAAAGGTAGATGCTGCATGTGAATTCTCTATGGGAGAGCGTTCAAAGAGAAAGTTTTGGCAGAGTTAGGGAAATGCACGTGTATGTGCATTGCCAGACAGCTATAAATACCAGATCCATGGAGTGCACAGGACTGGAGGACAAAAGCACGAAGACTGGATAATTTATTGCAGAGAGAGCTGTAAAGTACTTTTAAAAATGAGAAAAGATTTGTTAGCATTCAGCAAATGTGAAATTCATGAGGGGAGTTCTATCAAAGAGATTAGCCAGGGCACAGCAGAAAGAGAAATTTTACAAATAAACTCAGTGGAAAATGTTTTCTTGTTGTGTAAAAATGTTCCGTTATTTGAATTATTTGAAATTATATATTAATGAAAGTAAAATACTTCACTGGCGCCAAAGTTTTCAGATGGAAAGTACATAAAGATTAAAGCGGTTTTCCTCATAGAAATTTATGAAAAGCCAAGCAACTTTGTGTTCTCGATGAAGAAATGCAAGTTGTCAGCATTTTTTAGGAAAATAGAGGTGCATAGTCTGTATCTGAGAAATACTTTCAACACCTGCCTGGGAGGAATCTATGTCCATTCTAGGAGAAGGGCCTCAAGGAAGGGCAGCTCCAAATAGCATTGACTCTAGGGATGGACAGGGGAGAAAAAAATAGAGATACATTTCCTAAAGTGAGACGTTTTAAACAATTTTTAAATGTAGGTATCTAAATGTAGGTATGAAGTCTTTCATGGCTGCATAGTCTCCTTACGGCCAAAAGAGGTATGTGCCTCTAGTGGGGCAATCAGTACATTTAATTTATCTGTCTTCTGAATATACCTTTTTTTGTTTTAGAGACAGGCCAAAAAAAAAAAAAAAAAAGAANAAAAAAAAGGAAAAACTAACTTTTAGGTGTAAGAATCAGATGAGACACTCTCCCTGCATGCACATATACATACAAAGACACCCATGTTCCTTTCACAAATTCTTTTGGAATTGCCTTGGAGGAAAGTTTAATCAGTATATTAACTTGTGAAAAGCAAAGCTTGCTCCATATGAAGCATGGAGATGAGTTCAGCTTCAGAGAGTTGAATCTACAAGTCAGTCTTGTCTGGTCTCTATGGCCCTCTCTTTCCTATTATTTTGGGCATCTCTCAGGATAACCTTTTAAAGATAATTTTCTGTAACTTAGTGATTCTGGGATGTATTAGAAGGGGTGTGNTTAAGAGAAGAAAATACTGTTTTAATTAAGCTAACCCAAATCCATTTTCCATTCAATAGGCAAGAAATGCACTATCACTTTCTGCTATAGTTTCAAGAATTGACTGCAAGTAGAAATAGTCTTTTAGAGACAATTCACAAAAATCGTTTCTGGAAACTTAATTGTTAATTAAAAAATGTAACAAGTTTGTATCTTGCTTTGCATTATGTTCTCACATCTACAGTTGCACAACAAAACTACATTTTCAAAATTACCATTTGATGTAGCCCATTAAACCAAGGTTTTTGTTGTTCCTAGAACAGTATTTTTACATGAGCTAGCAAGTCACTTATAGAGTAATACAAGCAACCTATTGCTATAGGTTACCTATAAAACACACTCATTAATTTTCTGTGCCTCGAGTTTGATGGATCAATCTGTTGATCTCCTTTATCCAGATAAAGATCCATTAGGTATTATGTTTATACCCATTGGGGTAGCACACAGAACCCATAGCTGAGACAGTTGGACCATTATGATAAACTTTTTACAGACATCTAATAGGAGACTGATGTTCATGTCAAATGTTTATAGTCTGAAATAGACCAAACAGTTGGAATATTGGGAACAGAGGTGTGGGATTGTGAAGTAATTTGCTCCAGAGTATGAATTTAATCTTAGAGATTCAGTGCCCAACATACCAGACTTCTCACTATGTAGTTACATTATAGGAGGATAAACATTTGAGAGG
The DNA here is from genome assembly GCA_013401335.1 of Brachypteracias leptosomus. Taxonomy (NCBI): domain Eukaryota; kingdom Metazoa; phylum Chordata; class Aves; order Coraciiformes; family Brachypteraciidae; genus Brachypteracias; species Brachypteracias leptosomus. Next base: position 13,926 of record VYZX01032318.1, read on the forward strand.
AATATATATTTGAGAGGGTAATGTTTATGATTCTTTTTATTTTTAATTGGAAAGATCTTAATTTAGTCTCTTTTTGTTCACCTCCATCATTAGTACTGTATTGTCAATTGTAGAGCAATAAACTGACTTTGTTAAAGTAATGATGTGATTTTATTTCTAGTTATAATACTTTAGTGATGATGCTACCCAAGGTGTGATGCATGCCTCCTGAACACAGGGGATGATAATTCTTTTACTTGAAAAAGTTTGTAATCAAAAGGCAAAGGTAGATGGTGCAGGTCTATAAATAGAAAATAAATAGGATTGTGATTGATGCTCATTTCATTAGGCACAAAAAATCTAGCCATATAATTTGTAAGTAATTCTTTGTTTCCCTTTTCACCTTTTTTGGACAGCAGTATTTAGAAATATCCTTTTCTATTTGAAACAATTCTTAAGATAGTGGGGGTTTTTTTATAGTGTTTTTTCTTCTACCCACTTTATGTAACACTGTTTTCTCTTTTATAATCCTGTCTGTCATTTTAGATCAGTGGTTTAATTCATGAAGGTACCTCATTAAGTTGGTCTCAGTGCTGGGAATTTTTCTTAATGCAGCAGCATAATTTAGTATAAAATCGACAGTCTCAAACACAACCCAGAGGAAGAGCATATTTGTATCAAATTTGTACTGGATTTGGGTGCAAGATAGTTGAAAACTACATGGGGATGAATTTAAATCACTTGTCCTGCAATTCTAGAGCTCTGATTGGAGGTGGAGGAGGGCAGTGGAGTGATCAAGAAGTAGTGGATCAGGAAGCACATAGGAGAAAGAGAGTGTTGGGATGTTCGGTGCAAGATGAACAAAAATATACGTTTTGACATTTTAACAGGAAACTCTAATCTCAAAGCCAGTTTAGATATATTACTTAATCTCGAGTGTTGGAGCTTTCACATATATAAATTGGTAAATCATTTGACTTTGGGAGGAAGGTCCTTATGTAGATCAAATGATTCTCCCTTCTGTGCTTCATCTCACTTGTAGAGCTTGCATCTCCATATGGCTAGGCTGTTCCTCTTGGAAGGAGTTCATTAAGTTGAGAAAATTCACTGAGTACTTTTACGTCGGTACTGGCAAATACAGGTGCACAGCAGCTGAACAAAATAGAGTGTATAACTGTGATCCGTGAGGAAGTGGATCACTGACAGCACTGCAGGCACAACTCAACTGAAAGCCTTCATATACTATTGTAGTAACAAGGAAATGTAACTTATGTATATTTTGAAATTTATTGCTGTCTGAAGTTTACCAGGTGTATTGGCTTTCTGTGGACAGTTTTTTGGGGGGACTATGAGGGTGACCTCTGTAAGAAGATGTCAGAGACCCCCACCATGTCAGTCAGAGCCAGTTTTCAGTCAGCTCCTAAATGGACCCACTGCTGGCTAAAGCTGAGCCAAAGCTGTGATGCTTCTATGATAACATATCTAAGAAAGGGAAAAAACACTGCATAGGAACAGTGAGAGAGAAGAGTGAGAAAATGTGAGAGAAAAAGCCCTGCAAACACTAAGGTCATGAAGAAGGAGGAGGAGGAGGTGCTGCAAATGCTGGAACAGATTCTCCTGCAGCACATGGAGAAGACCATGGTGACACAGGTTGTCCCCTTACAGCACGTTAATGGTGGAGCAGATATTCACCTACAGCCTGTGAAGGACCCCATGCAGCAGGAGGTAGGTGTGTCCTTAATGAAGCTGCAACCTGGAAAGCCCATACTAGAGCATGCTTCTGGCAGAAGCTGTGGCCCATGGAGAGGAGCTCATGCAGGAGCAGGTTTTCTGGCAGGTACTGTGGCTCATGAGGGACCTACGCTGGAGCAGTCTTTTCCTGAAGGACTGTATCCCATGGAGAGTACCTATGTGCAGCAGTTCTTGAAGAACTACAGCCCATGGGAAGGACCCATGTTGGAGCAATTTGTGAAAGACTGTATCCCATGGAGGGACACCACACTGGGTTGGGGGAACAATGTGAAGAGAAAGGTGAAGTGCTGGGGTCTGAGCTGTGGGTCCCGACTTAGAGTTGACCTATGGATGAGTCACAACCCAGCAGTGTGTTTTGTTTCCCAAGTGGCTTCAGGCCCCACAGACAGAACCTGGCCCACCTGTGTGAGGCCCTGCCTTTCCCCAAGTGATCGTGGTTGGGGTGATGGGCGAGGCCAGAACTGTATCAACCAGGAACTGATCAGTTTGGAGAGAGTTTCTGCTTGGGCTGGTTAGAGGATCTTTCTGTTGGAGGCAGCTTGCTGAGCTCTCAGTGGTGTGTTCCTTTCCCCCCCACCTTTGGCTCTTGTCAAGATGAAGATATGCTGAGGGGATATTGCCGAGTTCAGTGTTGGCCTCCAGGAGGAGAGAGCTAGCAGCACAAAATTGACGTGGTTGGCAGGATTGTTTGAAGAAAAAGAACTGGCAAAACAGAAGGAGCAGCAGAAACAAGTTATTATGGGTTTTCCACAATCCGCACTCCCTGTTTGGATCTCTAAAGCACAGGAGGAGATGAAGAGACAGCAATGAAAGGCTGTCTTCGTATCTGGAAAACTTCCATATTGCAAGCTGCTCTTGAGTTTTTCAGTTCCTGTGCTTCCACAGTTTGTGAGTTAATGGCAGAAGAGTGGGTCTGTCAGTATATCTGTAACAGACAGCTGTGCCAGGGCTTCTCATGTAGGAGCCTAAAACCTAGGGGAAAAAATACATTCTAAAATGTTAGTTCCAGAGCTTGCATCCTGGAAGACTCACATTCTGTAAGTCATGACTCTGAAGCAAGATCTACCCTGTTACTTCTGTGTTAGACTGTGGGTTTTCCAGTTTCCTACCTATATGGTATAGGTAACATACAGGCTGCTGAGCAAAACTAATTCTGCTGGCAAGCCAGTTGTGCTCTTCTTATCAGACTTCGTTTTGTAAATATATTGTTAGGATAATGTTTTATTTTCTCTTGAAGAAGTGACAAAACTTTTGAGTGTGACCAAATAATAAACCAAGGCCAGTATCATGTAAATATATGTGCACATATGAATATATAGGTTTATTTGTACATACACGTTTCTCACAAACATCTACTTGACCTCTTTTTCATTTTCATGGTTATGATTCCAGCTGTATTTGGACTCTGTCATCTCCTGTGCCTGTTTAGAGGATTTAAACTATATGGGCTTGACGGCTGCGCCCAAAGAGTGGCTGTCAATGGGTCCATGTCCAAGTGGAGTCCCTCAGGGAGCAGTACTGGGACCAGTCTTAATATCTTTGTCAGCAACATGGACAGTGGCATCGAGTGCACCCTCAGCAAGTTTGTTGATGAGACCAAGCTGTGTGGTGTGGTCGACACGCTGGAGGGAAGGGATGCCATCCAGAGAGACCTTGGCAGCCTGGAGAGGTGGGCCCATGCCAACCTCATGAAGTTCAACAAGACCAAGTACAAGGTCCTGCATCTGGGTCAGGGCAATCCCAAGCACCAATATAGGCTGGGCAGTGACTGGCTTGAGAGCAGCCCTGAAGAAAAGGACTTGGGCGTACTTGTGGACGAGAAGCTCAACATGTGTACACTTGCAGCCNTGACTAAGAAGTTGGTATTTTTAGCTTTTTGCTTTTGAAGAAAAGATTTGTGTTTAAAGTGTGGCACTTGTCCTTAGAACAATAACAGGGACTCTGTGAAGTCTTTCTCTCACAGAGGAAGCAGACCATATGTGGCTTGACTGTGTGTCTCAGTAAACCCTGCTGTGTACAACTTTTGCCATTTTGGCATTATGATTTTTTTTTAGCTGAAGGTCCTGTGAGTCACCTCTTCTTTTAAAGTGATAGTACTATCACCTAGTTCAATCTATTAGAATAGAACATATCTAATTAATGTTACAGCTACTGCAATAACATTATCTTAGCTATTTAAGGTGCATTGCAACATCTTCCCTGGAGTCTGACCTCCATTTTCATCTTATCTTTGGTGAGACCAATGGCTTTGCAAAATTGCAGGAGAAAATCGTATGTGTAATACTGGCATTAAGTTGTCAGCTATGAAGAGATGTCTGGCTTAAAGACAGATGATTATTCAATATATTTCAAAGTATGCTCATGAAAGTGTATTTGTCACTACTTTATGGGGGAAAAAGTCTTCTACAAAATTTTCTTAGAATGCTAATATAAGACTGTGTTTTACAAGCATAATTTAGTCCATTTATAATAAGTAAAATGCCTTCAAAAGTATAAGAGAAATAGATAAAGAATTAGGCAATCCAGGTAGTCATGTTTGCCTGGAGGCATTTTTAGAGAACAGTAGTGAGTCAGAATGCAAATCCTCATGGCTTTGCTGATTTTTGTGGTCGCTGCTGATTACTGTAAAATTGATTCAGGAGCATTGCAGCATCTCTGCATATATTTAAGCCTAATCTCCATAGTGTCACAGGCATTTTTCCTCTCTGCGGGTATTGTACCGAGTAAGAAAAAATTCTCATAACCTTCATCTTAGCATTTTTTCTTATCAAGGAGCAAAGAAGGACAGTAACTTCCCAGTTTTGATCTTGAGTATAGTAACACAAGTTTTCTTGGATTGGTTGTTTCAGAACTTCAATGATAGTGAGATAATGTCTTATTGCATTTGGATCTAGGCTGTGGCAAGGATAGTTTGCTTTGAAAACACGAAAAATTAATATTGTGGTATTTTTAGGTAAAAATATTTTAGGATCATATCATATTATTAAATGAAATTTCAAGTTTGACTTTTTTTTCATTTTTTCTCCATCCTGAGAATGAATTTGAGGTTTAACTCCACTAAGTGTACAATTTCACATCTTGACATTGAATTTGTCACTATGTAGAATCCTACTGTATGGACCATGTCTTATGAAAAGTAACTTTTACCCATGTAAAACTGCAAGGAAGTGAGGCAGTGCAGGGCCTTAACAAGGATTTTCTCTAAACAGAAAACACGTTAAGTAGCTACCACTTATGTGCATAATTCAGTTGGCAAAGTTAACTAACTGGGCTGTGTTTGAAAGTAGAGGAGGCCTGCCATTTCAGAACAGAAACACTTACAAAACACTGAGAAATCCCTTTGCAGGGGAAAGTAACATGCAGGATGTGACTCTAGAACAGAATGGATGATTATACAAGAGAGATATAAGAAACAAGTGTTTAAAAAGGTTTATTAGTAAGAAAGACTGTGTTGAAGACATCAGGAGGTATAGAACACACTTGCTGCAGAAATTAAAGCCCAACTTAGTGAAAGTGAAAAATGAAACTTGCAAAGGGCATTAAAACAACAGAAGGTAATTTACATCTTTAAATACAAAGACAGGAAGTAGGAAAATAATTGAAGCTATTATATATGGAGACAGAAAGACAGAAAATCTGGTTGGAGATGTAAAACTAATAGATACTTTATACTGTTTTTCACTCGAGGACATTGACCTTAAAGGAGGTGTGATAGCTAATGGGAATAGGGAAATCACCTCTTTCTTCAGCGAAGAATTAGTTTACTGAAGGACAGATGCAGTAGCAGGTGCTTCTTAGTAGAGCTATTAAATGAGTTGCGATGCATATGAACAGTGAATAGGAAATATAATACCTATTTTTTAAAGGGGGACGTAGAATCTGACAGCTATGGACTCAGCAGCTTAACACCAATAGATTGTAAAGTTACAGAACAGATTTTGATGGAAAGGAAGCTTTAAAACTTGACTATAGACAGAAAATGGCATAAAATGCAACCAGAGGTTATTCAGATGGAAAGTATGGGATTGATTTTCATCTTCCAGTTGCCAAGAGAATTAAGTAAAATAGATATGCCCATAAAAGAAGTGATTTATGAAAACAGAGATAAACAGAAGAGTTAAAAGGCAGACATGAAACTAAGGGAAAGATGGCAACTAGTCCTGGTAGAAGAGGAGGTATCACATTGGAGAAGCATAGCTACAGAGGGAAGATACTGGGAGACTGATGTCACAGTAGACACAGAGACAACAAGTCAGAGTACCCTGATGGATTTTACTGGTGAGGCAGATGAAGACCACAATAGAAGTTCAGAGAAGACTAAGAATGTAACTGTGGAAGTAAATAATTTTGAGGAGTACAGTAATAGATGTGGCACAATGGAAAACAAATAATAGTGACTAATAAAAATATGCTATAAACAGAAACTCAGAATTTGGAAGTGACCCAAAAGGAAGAAGTAGCAGAATTTTGATCCAAAGATGATCATCAGGCATCACTGAGGTGCAGACTTAAAAAAACGCAATGTGATTTTAGGAGATGTCAGCAGAAGTATTTTACAGTACAGATGGGGAAGTAATGTAAAAAGAAGCAGAAAGCCTTCAACTGAAATTCTAAATTTGTTGGTCATCTGTGTTCAAGAAAGAGGAGATGAAGCTAGGAAAGCACAAAACAACAGTGTTTTAGAATGACTAGTGGAATGGCAATCCAGTCATTTGATGTCTCTAGGAGAATGTGTGTTGTGTGGTCCAGCAAAAAAGACACTAAGAGGGTTTTTAAGGGTTGTGAATCAACATATTGAAGGGGAGCTTAGGGGAAGGAAGGAAGCTTTCTAAAAAGCTTTATTTCTACATAATCTGGCTCTGAAAATCCCTAGGTTGGGGGCGTTAACAGTGGAGCAGCATATAAAATCACAGAATTTCCCTCAAGACACTTGCTGCAGTTCTGGCATCAGAACTAAATAAATCACCCAAGTATAAGGAGAAAAATGCACAATTTTTATTTTTTGCTCTTTATGTAGTAAGTGTAATATGAAAGAATTATAGCTGAACAGATTTGAATCAGCCCATTTGCTAAGTGTGTACACTGTACCCTGAGTGCTGCTCTCACAGGTTGACACTGACCTCCAGGCTGAAAGAGAGGAGACCATCATCTAGTTAAAAGGATGTGACTTAGGTTTTCCCGTGTTTAGACTACATGGAAGAATGAGTTGTGGGAAGAGAGAGTCTGGAACAGGAGAGCTTAGGAAATACATACTTAGGAGAAAATGGATACAAATATTTTCTAACTGACTGTTCCTTTCTCATTTTCTGTGATTCTGGGATAGGTGACACTATTAATGATCACACTGCTTCTAATAAGTTATTTTGTACTTCAAAAAAATGGGATGTTTTTTATTGGGCCCTTTATGAGTTGCTAGAAAGGCAGTATTTTTGAGAGAAGATACCTTATACCTGCTTTTATGTGCATAGATCAGTAGAATCCTTTTCCAGTCTGCTGAAATCAAGAAAGGTCTTTCTCTATTTCTTAAATGAATCCAAGAGCAGATCAAAACTCAGAATATATATTCAGGTCATTTGTTTTCTGGTTTCGAGGTTGATGCAGAGTAGAAATAAAGGTTTGGGGCAAAAGTCTGGTCACAATGACATACTATGTTTTCCTTCGAATGCTTTCTTAAAGTCAAGGAGATTATTCATGAATTAGATTTTTACTCGATGTCTGTAGCAGAGTTTTAATGTAGCACAAGCTCTCCCTGCTTATAAGGCAGTGGAGATTCTACGTTGTTACAGTTCAAAATGTCCAAATTTCACTTCTGAGCTCAGTAACATTTTTGTGATAATTTTCACAATTTAAAATGTGAACACTTTTCTGTTTAAGGTAATGGAAATGATCAATGCCTGATAATATGCAGAACCATGGTTGAAACATATGGTTAAAGGATATGTTGACTGTTCATTGCAAAAATATGTTACTTATTTTATATTTTATTTTGGAGAAAAACCACTATAGATAATGTAGTGTTCTATGAATAGGATCCTAAAGCGACAATATGTTATTTAGCTATTTATTGTTTTCCAGAATGAAGCATGTGAGTATTGAAGTCAACTATACAGGCGGAAAGGGAAATCTTGAAATTAAAAATTTGGGGATGTTGGAATAAAGTGCATATTTAAAGATTTTGTCAGTAACTGAACTCTGGTTTGTTTGTTTTCTTTCAGTTTGCTCCCAGTATTCTAGAGGAGTTTTTGCCATTTTTGGACTATATGATAAGAGATCAGTACATACCTTGACCTCATTCTGCAGCGCCTTGCACATCTCCCTCATCACGCCGAGTTTCCCCACAGAAGGTGAGAGTCAGTTTGTGCTCCAGCTGCGGCCATCTCTGCGCGGAGCCCTCCTGAGCTTGCTGGATCATTACGAGTGGAACCGCTTTGTCTTCCTATATGACACAGATCGAGGTGAGTTGTGAACCAGCTTTTTTATCTTTGTAGTTCAAGTGACTTTGGCAAGAACTGTGCAGTTTTATATCATATTGAGAGCTGGGAGTCAAATTATAAAGGTCCTTTGAAATGAAGTACCTCTGATTGAGTAACTGTGTGATTGAAGGAAGAATTCTGTCTTCTGCAAAAATTGGACATTGAATGCCCATAGTATATAATCGACCAGCTGAAGCCTGTGGTTTAAGTCTAGAATACTAAAACATTTTAACTAATGTTAGTGAGACAAAGACACAGTTCAATAAGCAGAATTTTACAGCTCTTCTCTCTCTTCAACTCACTGCACAAGTGACTGCAGTACGAAGAAGTAGAGAGGACCAGCCACTTCTCTGCACCTGCACTGGTGTAGGCTGAGAGATGAGCAAGCCCCCTGGGGCTTCCATGCTTTGGAAGGTCAAGGCAGAGAGGCTCACTCAGTGTGAGGCCCTCAGGCTGCGGCAGAGAAGTGGAGGTAAGAACCAATACCTGCCAGGAGAGAGATATCCATGGGGCAGCAGAGGTGGAAGGTGTTTCAGTAGCTCATCTTCTAGTCCTTTCATCTGGAGTTATCTCTGTGATGGACTGTAGTTTTATAAAATTTATGATGCGTTACACAAAAGGCTACACTTTCTATCCACATTCTCCATTCCACATCCCAGAGCATCTCAGAACCTTTTAGGTGGTGAAAAACTGCAAGTGCATCATTGCTCCTCACCACTTAATGCTGAATTGAGAAGTAAAATCTGTTCTCCATGTCATGTGTTCGTTCTGCTGGCAAAGCTCTTTGTCTTTGTTTATGGAATAGGATTGAGCCAACATGGCTGAGCTTCTGTGAAAGAGTCAAGTTTTTTATGTTGATGGCTTGCTTTCAGGGGGGAAGCAAGTGGCATAGCTGTAGTCGAATAATTATTTTACTACAGCTGTTTCAATATACCTCCCCATGTGGACAGTCTATTCTGGAATTAAAGTGGCTTTATTCCAGTATAATTACCCTGCAGTAGAAATAGGGAATTATACTGACCTAACTAAATCTGTTTAATTATTTGATTATGGCTATAGAAGTCAATTTTCTCATATGTACAAGCACTAAATTTTAGAGATCAGTTTTATTGATATACTGCCTAAATACCTGAATTTAGATCAAAATGAGTAGTGGAACATAATGAAAGAGTTTGTATGGTTCCATAATGTTAGGGGGTTTTTAAAATATTTTTTTATGTTTGCTGGACCTACGAAGGAAATACTGGAAAGCATTATAGACTGTATCAGACAACTGGAAAGAGGAAAAAAAATAGCAAATTTAAAACTGTTCCTGCTCAAGGACATGGTTATGGGTAACAAGAAAACAAACATGTAATTACAGATATGATCATACAAGTTCAACAAATTCTTAAGAAGTGCACAACCTGCAGTCACCTTTCTCATCTGAATTCACACACTTAATTAGATTGAGACATCATTTTTAAGCATGCAATATCACACCAAGGGCAGTTTCAGAACATCATCTCTAACAGAGTGGTTACTAAACGATTCTTATGGCACTAAACCAGCAACTCTGAACTCATCAATATGTCTCTTAATAAAGAGATGACATTTGCCAGCTTGGATGCAGGGGGTGCTACCTTGGACAGTCTCTCAAATTCTGAATAGGTCTTGGGACTCAATGTAATGCAGGAGAAATTAAGATTCGATGTATTTTTAGGTATTAAGATGAATGTAAAGATACATCATTGCTGAATATCACATTACACAACAGAAATTTTTAATGTGGAGCTGAGATAACAAAGTATCAACTTTTACTATGAGTGTAACTGGAAAAAGAAAAAAAAAAAAGATCAGTGTTGAGTTACTCTGTCAGTGAGGCCAGAATTAACTTTGTCCACATTTTTGCCAAAGATCATCCCTGTGTATGCCAGATGTTTCCCTGTGTCTCTGAGCAGCCCCACCTGACCAAACCAAAGGAAGGAGAACCCCCTTAGCCCTCTGGTTTTGATACTGGGCCTGCGAGTTGATCTTTGCAGCTTAACTGGGAAACTATAAATAAGCTCTTATGGCGGAAGGTAAGCAATAAGCATAAATTCTAGTCAGACACAGTACCTGTTTGTGAAGAAGGCAGCATTTAGCAGCTATCAATATTGTAAAAGGCAAGTCCTTGGCAGAAGGCATTATGACGGAATAAACTTAGGTAAACCTTCAGCAGCAGTGGTGACATTCTGTGACAGGCAAATGGGTGTATTTTTCAGATCTGCTTTCCTGGCCTTTCCATCCTGCTTGCTTCTTGGTTCTGTTGCATGCGACTCAGTTGCTGCTCAGTCTTAGGGGGTGAACATTTAAATCCTATTATTAAGGTAGATTTCTCTGCTGTATCATTCAATTCAACTCTTAGCCCCCCAGTTTCCTGCAGAACCCCAGTCTTTTTGCTACTTGGAGTATCTGTATTAACATTTCAGTTCAGATCAGGAACGTACTTTTGTTACATCTCTCCAAGTCATTCCCACATACTGCACTTGGGTTTACACCACGGAGTAGTCTTGGAGCTCACAAATTCTGATGAGGTGGTGGCTTCAGCTGTTAGGTTAAATCTCCCTTCCTGATGTTCTGCCAAACTCACAGACTGGAAAATCACTGTCCTGTGACTGGATGAAGATACTAGGAAGAATGGCAAAGATACAAAATGCATTGGATCTAACAGGGAACATTATAGGGAAGGAAAACAGGTTTTGCAACAGACATCAGACCTAAGAGAAAGTTGAAGGAAAATTAATCTCATTTTTTCACAGGAAAAGTGAGAAAGTAATGAGTGACACAGAAGGCTAAATCGTCAAGGGTCCTTTTGTTTCAGTACATTCTTATTTCTCGTATCCTCCTTCCATAAAAAGATTTAATTATGAGCTGGTGCATAATACAATTAATATTAACAGCAAAGTGCCAGGAATGGACACAGAAAAACCAGGCTGAAGAACACCTACCTAAGTTACACAAAGCATAGTGGGAAAGGGTAGAAATGAAACCATGCCTCTTTGAGACATCCAGAGGAAAGGGAAGTCCAGCAGGGGTGAAGTGTTCAGTTAATATTTGATGTCACCTCTAAAGGGACTTAAAGAATCAAATTAGTAAACCAGAAGAGCATTTTGTTGATATATGTTGTTTTATTGTGATTGAGGGGTGTTTCTTTTAAAAAGAGGCACAGAATCAAGTGGAGCTGTGCATCTGCAAATCCATGGGATTTTTGAGGTAGTGCAGGTGTGGTTGCAGGATGATTTTGCTAGTTGATGACAATACTTTCTAGCATCAAAAAGCAAATGCTGGACCCTGAAACCACAGAATAAGGCTGGAGAAGTTTGTATGAGGTGTGGGAAGCTGTTTAGAAATAGAATCATAGAATCATTTATGTTGGAAAGGACCCTTAAGATCATCAACTTGAACCATAAACCTAACACTGTCAAGTCCACCAACTAAACCATGTCCATAAGCACCACTTATACATGTATTCTAAGTACAGGAATAGTGACTCAACAAGTTCCCTCTGCAACCTGATCCCATGCTTGACAACTCTTGTGGTGAAAAAGTTCTTTGTATTATTCACTATGGAATTGAGAGGTGCAAGAATCGAGCATACAAGAGGTCGGTATTAGTTTTTCACATCGTGTGCAGCCTCACTGAGAGCTGGAGTGGCTGAAGTCCTAGCAAAACTTCAGGAATTACCCATAGCTAAGGCATCCCAGGGTGGAGAGCAGTAGAGGGGCTGCAGAGCAGTGTGGGACACCAGGGAGGATGGATGTCAATAAACTGGAAACTGCTTTCACAAAAATTCTGCAGCCATTCAGCTGTTTCCCAGCAAGAGTTTTCATTCCCTGACTGTGACTAAAGAGCGGTAGCAGGAGGGCTAGAGCTACCAGCTGGCCTAGCAGTTGGCTCACCAGAGGCAAGAACTGTAAAATAGTTATAGTTCTGTAGAAATTAGGCATCGTGTGTGAGACTGTTGTGTGTTGTTGATGCTTTTTTTTTTCCCTTTGCTCCTGGTAATTACATGTTGCTCATTAAACCAACTCGGTCGTAGTTGCAGGTGAGGAAAGTCAGCTTGCTGTGCACAAAGTAAATTTAATCTTCCCACGCTTCTGAATGGTATTTTTATAGCAACCCCTTTAAAGTTGAAACTGTTCTGTTTTATGACAATCCAAACCTGGCAGAAGGGTTACACAAGTCTTAATGTCCTGTTTGAATTAATCCTACAATACCTAGAGTAGTAACCTCCAAGCTTTTGTCTTTGAGGACTTGTGGAGGATAGGTGAGTCGCAAATGTCTGGAGAGGACAAAGAAAGGTATAGGAAATGCATAGGCCTCCCTCATATTTTGAGGGAAATTATGGAGCTGGCTATTACCATCAGTTATCAGGCTAATCTAATTTTCTCCTTTGGCAGAGTAGCTGGCCCAGCATTAAGCAGTAGGTTTGGTGTATCTATGATTAGTAACTCTAGTGGTATTGCCACATGCCTGACATTATCTCAGTAAAAATAGAAAATAGTCAACTACAGCATAGCCTCTTGAAAATTAGAAACCATAACTCCAAAATTGTTATTAATGATGCTTTTTTTTAAAGTAAGAGGAGGTCTCAGGTGGGGTGCAAGGGTTTTTTCTTTGCTCCGGTCTAGTGAATGTCCAGTATGAATTTGCACAATAGCACAGATAGAGGCTTTTGTGGGTACCCAGCCTGGCCAAGGTAAGAGTAATACAAGACAGGTTCAGAGTTCAAAGTGATCTTGCTAAATAGATCAAGAAAGTGAAATACGATAAAGGAGGTGGTACAAAGGGTAAGCTTAGTAGGGAAAAGTCAAAAGTAGCAACACAAAGTGCAGAGTAACTAGCTCAGCACTAGTATCATGGGAGATGTCATGAGCCATAAGAATAATGTAAGTCCAGAAAGCTGTACCATTTCCAGTAAAATGTTATTTTTAAATTTAGGAAAAAATGATGCATGTGAGAAATAAAAGCTGAATATTGCTCTCTCCCAACTGTCTGTGCTGCTGTGTCATGTTTTGGAAATTCCATTACAACAGAAAAGATCAGAAATTTCCAGTAAGGTAAGGAACTAGAATGGGATTGAGTGGATGAAGCATATGGAGAACATGATGGTAGGAGCACTGTGTCCCACCATTTTTTCCTTGCCCTTTGAAAGCACTGGATACTGTTCATAGCTATATCAAGGGCCTTTAGTATGAACATGGCACAAGGATCAGGCATCTGTTGCTTGCATAGCACTGTGGTCACTGACCACAGCATACAGATACAAGTTTCAAGGGCCCAGAAGAGAGGAAGAATATTAAAAAAAATATAAATCATGACCTGTGGGGAAAAGCTTCAGAAATTGATTTTTTTTATTCTAAATCTGTTAAGGAGTGAAGACCAATTAGTTTTTTTATCCACTGAGATCAAGACAAGAATCAGAATTATCTTACAGGAAGGCAGACTTAAGATGTTACTAGGGAAATAAGATCAGAATAAACTGAGGAGATTGTGGGGATTCTTACTGCTACATGTTTTAAAGAAAAAGAAAACATCTGCAGCGGTGATCTGCTTTGCTACATCCTGCCTCAGATTCTCTCTTATGTCCCGTCAGGATTTATATTTATGTAATTTTCATGATTTCTCAAAGAAACTGGGAATGGCTTCTTCACAGTACTTGGGACACTGAAAAGATAATTGTCTACTGTGGAACAACTTTCAATAATATATTATTGCTATTCAATTATATATATAGCCTTTGTAAAACATTTAATATGTTCTATTATTCAAAAATGAGATCAAAAACATTCTAAGTGACTTAGGTAAAAACATTGTAAAATCAGGTAGAAGGACCATAATTACAATATGGTACTTAGTAAATTGTCGTTAGCTGGGCATTTAGGAACTGCAAGAATTGGCTCTACATCAACCTTATTTGATATTTTTACTGCACTTCTGAACAAATTTGTCAATGTCTTAATGATGAAAAGCATAATGATATAATAGCAAGTTGGAAAGTTATTTCAATATTTAGCTCAATTGAAAGAGCTAGACATACTGAAGCCAGCAGTAATGTAGAAATATAGCCTATGTATTTATCTGCATAAAAATACTGAGTCATGGCTCTTATTCGTGAATTGAGTTAAAACGACCAAGTGTTGCTAATAAACAGCAAATTGAAGGTGAACTTACAACACAGTACTGCCAAAGTAGTGCTGTTTAGTTCTTAATTATTTTCTGCGTAACACTGTTAGGCCCCAGACCTACATTGCTCTTACCTTAAACTGCTAGAATGTCATAGGCTGTTTCAGGTAAGCCTGAGAAGCAACAGCTATGTGCTAGATTGTAGAGAAGATTGTTGGGAATATAAGTTTGTTATATTGCAGTGATCCATTTGGTCCTGGGCCCTTTTTTCATTATGATCGCCAGGAAGAATTTGGAAGGATTCCCACAATAAGCATGTTTCATCCTGCTGACCCTTGACATAATGTCCAAGAATAAAATAGAAACAGAAGTTGGTGACCTGTGTCCACTAAAAATGAAAGATTCTTACCTGCATCATGCAGTTTTACAGCAAACTTTTGTGAAACAAAGATTGGTGCTGTCATGACCTTGCAGAAATATTGGTATGTTGTATTCCAGAAAACAAAAAGTATCCAATACCTGGTCTTGTAGTGTTTATTAGACTACTCTAACATCTGGTCTGTAGGTTTGAACTTTTCCATATTTTGTGTCTTTACAATTGCTGATATCAAAGTCATCAGGTTTTCACTGTGTCAGCTGATACCTATTTCAGATTAGATCCATCAATTCCGGTAATTGAACTGTTCTGGAGTTTCAGTAGCCCAAATACATCCAGGAATAGGATGGCACTTGGACTGTAGGTGAAAAGAAAAAATCCTCAGTACATTTGAACAAAAAAGCTCTGTCTTCAGCGAATACTCTATGTGAGCAATGAATCATGTGATACATACTGGGACACGAGTACCACTGTGTTTGTGGTTTACCAAAGTCATGTTCTAATTTCATGCAGGCTGATCTGAACTGATACACAAAACAGAGAGAAAAAGTTATTTTATCAAATATCAGCGAGGGTAGAAAACTGTAGAAAGCTCATCAACCTCCTTCATAAGATCTGCTGCTGTGTATACTCAATAAGAGTAAATTCCATGTTTTTAATGGAATAGATCAACGTGCTTTATCCATTGATAACTGGTTTGCAGCAAATTTTGGTTTGTCATTGTTAGCTCATTAATAATTATACCAGCAACATGCCAGCTTGTCCTCACCTGCTCAGTGGGCGATAACAGCTTGAAAGTGTATGTAGTAAATGCACACATGCAACTCAGATGCAGCTGGATCCTAATGTTAGCATCAGTAATGACACTGACTTTCCATCTTTCCCTTGTTTTACCACCAAAGAGAAGCAATAATAGTGAACCAGCATGGTCATCATGTAATAAGCTCAGAATTCACTACGTATGAAAATCTTCCAAGAGCTTTCAGATTGCCTCATCAAATAAAAGTACCCCCATTGTAGACTGAAATGATTGAAAAAGGTTGAAATTACCAGAAAATACAGGTGTGGAAATCAAAAGCTGATCATCAAGTGTACAGATAAATAACTTCTCTGGGTGTTTTGGCCATCTAAGTGAATGCTCAGGATATGCCATGCTACCTAATATGCAAATGTTATACAAATATATGTCAGAAAACATTAAATAAACTGCTGCTCATTATATTCCTGATCTGAAGAATTCACTTTCCTTTATTCTGGGTTAGTGGATGCCATGGAGAAGAGCCTTGTGATAATTGTCAGTATTGCTTTTCAAGTTGCCATGCCAGTGAATCATCTTTGCCCTTTTTAGTGATTTGTTTGTGACAGTGTTGCAGAATCCTTAGGGGTAAGTTCTTTTCTCAGTAGCATTTATCTCAGGTTTGCACATGTGTAAATCAAGAGTATGCCTGTAGCTTCTATAAGCTTTTATATTCCAACATCCTAATGTAAATAACATCAGTATTTCCAATAACTTGTTCAAATATCAGAGCAATTGCATTTACAGAACCTGGCACAAACAGTTAATTTGTTGTTATGTGTGTATGTAATACATTGCTTTAAATGGAAACATGTCAAGTGCAGCTGTTTCTTACACACATTCTGTATTTACTTGAGAGCAGGACAGTACAGTCTGTCATTCTGAATATATGTTTCCATTTGGTTAAGAGCTTTTCCACGCAAGGTTATACTGCAGTTAAGAAAGGAAATAACTTTTTAGTATAGCATTTTTTTCTGAAAATCAGAAGAACCCTGTATTGGCATTTTTACTCTAGATTGTCCGCATAGCAAAATTGCTTTTATGAGTAGCAACTCTTGAGCACATTTATGAGTATGTGCCGTACTTGAGTATATGAGGACATATTGCTCCGAGTTGCAATTTTAATCGCTTGCCCCATACAGATAAGCCATAATAAAAAGTTCTGCCTCACTCTGTAAGAACAGGTGATTTTTATACACACTAATGGGACTTCTAATCATCTTTTCCACGGATTAAGTAAATTACTTCCAGAAAAAAAAGTTTTAAGCAGAAATTCATGTTGTGGTTTACTGATATTTAGCTTTTGTATTAATCCTTAGGGTAGACTCTGCCCTTCCTTACATAGGTCTGTATTGGTGGTATTGTGACTGACAAAACCTGCAAAAAACTACGTTCAGTGAAGGAACTGTGACAACCATACATCAGCATCACCAAGAGCATCTTTTCTAAGTACAAGACTATCCTACGTTACCACTACACATTGGTCAGTAATAACACTGCAGACAGTTGATAGATAAAACATCCAGCATCATGGACCTCCAAAGAAGGCCTTGAAAAGACTCAGACAAGGAAGCCAGCCACACATCCAAATGCTTATACTTCAGAAATTTCTTTCAGTATGGACATCTGAGTCCTGCAGCTGCTGTATATAGCCTTTTATATGGCCACAGGTGTTGGCTTCAGTGCCGGAGCACGGAGTGGTGGCAAACAAAGGGGAGTATAGACGATGCTGCCAGAGACCAATCATAGTGCCAACTTAATACTGAATGTAAAACAAATACTTGTGCCAATTTGTTTCTAAATGCATTTTTAGTTAGAAAAATTAGCTTGCCTTTTGAGAGCATTATCTATGTGTGGATGAATGTTCCAGGTTTTAATACAGTATAAAGCAGGCTTTTAAGAAATCAAAATAAATAAACAAAATATAGACTTTAAAATATCAAAAACCTACTATTCTATTGTCTATGCTCTTACTGTTTAAAAAAAAAATAAACTGTAACAGACTAATTCAATTCTTGATGATCACTCCTTGGCATATTTTGTGAGACATTTATTCCTTATGTAGTATAAATTACTTCTCTGAAGCTGCAGCAGAAAGTAAGGGTAATTTAGCATTAGAGTATGTTGTGAAGTAATTTTGTGTTTGTATTCAAGGACATCTCTGGAGTTACGTGTTCTTAATTCAGCTGATGGAACTGTCATTGTATCATCTATGCAATCTATAATTTTAGGACTAAATTTTCTGTGCATATGAAGAATGTGTTTTCCAATGTATTCAGATTTTGAGATGCATTTTTCCTGTAAATGGGATATATTTTAGGCATTTCCCCCATTAATTACAGCTGAATCCTATTTGCATACATATTTATACAAATAATTTGTCTTTGGTCGATTCCAAAAGGAGAGGTGGAAGTGAAGAGATCCTTTTAAAATGATTGACTACTTATCGCAGTACTACAGATGCTATTTCTGCCTCTGTACAGGGAATTTCCTGCGCTAGTATTTACAGATAATAGCATTAACAGCTGCTTCTGTTACCAAAATTGCAGTGGATGTTTGAGGTATTTAGCATTTCGCAATTGGAAGGAGAATTACCAAAGGGTCCTTCACTCCTAAGGACTGAAAATCCCTCTTTTGTACTACTACCTTGATGGCTTTTAATATTAATGCACACCTGGAAGCTGCAGGAAGTTTGCCTGTGGGCAAGGGACATACATTTTGTTCCAGTTTGACTTGGAATGAAATGACAAACAGAACATTTAATATAGTTTTGAAGATTTAGGCATAATAAATGGTGAAAGTGTCACTGAAGAGAGGAGTTGTGAATGACAGAACTGTGGCTGCTAGTCTAGATCTCTGGAACAAATACACATTTTATGTATTTATGGATTTCCTATCACTGGGCAAAACAGAAAGAACCTCTCCTGGGAGTAAGGACTTGTATCCTAGATCTTCTCTCTCCTAACAGAGAGCCCAATCAGCATGGGACAGTTGTTACTTTGAAGGTCCTGTATAGACTCTTCCATTTCATAAAAATTATTGGACTTCATTTTCCTCTGTAGAGAGTTCAAAGGAAGAAAACTAAATAGCAAATGTCAAGTGTAGGTACATGTTACAAAAAATGGACAATAGTAAGCAAGTCTTGGAACACATAAAGATAATAAGCAACATTTTTTAAGAGAACTATTCAAAGAAGATCCACATAACAGAGAAATGTATTTATAGATGCTTGTTATGAAATGGTTTGATTTGCCTGAGTGAAATTGAGTGAAAAGGAAGCAATTTGTTAGTAAACTTAGTAAAAGCAAGCTATTAAGATACCTCTGTATTCAAGTATATATTTCCTGTGAAAAACAAAATAATGTATTTTATTTAATGGGATAAGCATAATTTCAAGTACGTCCGAATTATTCAAAATACTCTTAAGCAATTTTAACTATTGGTAATGAAATAAGTCTGCTTTGCCAAACTTACATTATAAACAGAATTTACATTTAGTATTACAAAGCAGGTAATGAGCCTGATCCTTAAACACTAGGGACTGTCCCAACCACAGACCTATCAATTACTTTTGGGTAGGATATCCTTTTGTTTGTGTTGATGATGTGGACAGCTTTTTATCTATTTCTGTACGTATATGCATATATGTGTGTATATATATGACTAATAATAATTACATCTCCCAGCTTTGTCTGGATGCAGAACAGTCAAAATTATTTAAATGTCAAAAATCTTAGAAGTTCAGATAATGCCACTGAAAAATCTTCTAGCAGTAGTTTTAGATCATATTTTCTTTTCTGTTATCTGCATAATTTGTATTTTATTCTCATTAAGCATTATTTAAAAACTGAACTACAGTCTTTGGATAGTATGTTTCAACATCTTCAATATTTTGTTTCAAAACTACTCAACACAGGAAATTCATCTAAACTAGCCTTTTCCCATGAAAGGGATTTTGATGTTTATATTTTCAAAAAGTAGAGTTTGGGGAAAATTTTCTGAGCTAATTCTATCAAATAATTGCTTTATTGAGAAAAGAATATCCTTCCTCTTAAGTGTTTCTTTAAAAAAAGATTTAAAAGATAAGTATGTCACTGTATATATCTTTTAAGTTGTGCCTTCTGCTGGATTGATTTCACATCCAATTTCTCCTTAAATAAGCAAAACATTTTGCCAGGTATTTCCAGATACAACAGCATGCTCCTGGTCTTGAATGAAAATTCCTGTCCAGTTTCTATAGGAAGCCAAGGGTGATGTTCACAGTGTTCCTTTCTGCACAGGACTTCTATTATTCTGTGAAATAACCCAAAATAGCCCCATTTCATGCACCCTTCTCATGTTAACACTGTTCTTTTCCCCTTGTGAGAAGAGGAACTTCCTTTCTCTTCTGTATCAGGATATCCACTTATGGGTTCCTAATCCCATATATGCGTCATAGACTCTATAGAACTGCAGCGACTTTATCTTCTGTTGCTTCAGAAATTCTGTTTGATAGGGCCTCCCAAAACTCAGCTTATCTATTTTGTTGCTCACATTTCCATTGTTGCAGGGAGGTTTAATTATCTTCAACTGCATTATCTCATGAATCACGTCAAGATCTACTTCTAAGTTCCTTCTCTCTCATATTTGCCCAGATTTATTTGCTTTATTCTGCATTTCTTTTCCTCTTTGATCTTGGCCTGGCTTTTTTTTCTACACCATCTTTTCCCACACTTTCTTATTCTAGCAGTATATTCCAGTAAGCCTGATTCATTTTCAGCCCTTGCATATTATTCGAGAACCTGGAAGCTTCCCCTTGCCTTACATTCTCTCTCCATTCACAATTGTCACAGATTAACATTTTGATTTTGAAAAAAACCCCAACTTTAATATGACTTTAAATTAGTTTATGTCTGTGGCTGCCACGGACAAAAAAGTGCAGTTTTGTTTCCAGGGTGTACAAATAATTACCAATATATTTTAATGTATCAACACTCTGGTTTGAATGAAACAAAAGACATAGAAAAACCAGATATTTATTTATCTTTATTCCAATCAGTTTAGAAAGGGAGAGAATTTCGGTTTTCATTTACTTACTTTATTGGTGCTAAAAATGTGTGTGAACTTCACATACATGTGTCACCAAAGAGAAAAAGGAGAGGTGCAGCAAATGTGTTCTCTTGTATCCTCAAATGGACTTCCAGGCTACCAGACAGGAGCAATAATAGAAAATGCATAGAGGTGCAGTATTTCATCTGCACCAAGGGCTGAATTCACAAGTAGCCTAAATGCCAAATTACATAATTTCTCCTCCCGCAAGTCAGGCGTGTTGCGGTGGCCACCACAGCTGCTGGCCTGGGCAGCATCCAGGCAGACACAGTCACAATTGTCCCTTTTCATCTGGGTCATCCTGAATTCCCCCAACAGGAAATGGAACACAAGCAGAAAAGTTTTAAAAACATCCCAGACATGAATCAACAAAAACCCTGAACATCTGCTCATCAAAGCTCATCAGAAAACAGTGTATTTTATTTACACTACTCTTCTGGATGTACTGAGAATGCCTAATAAGGTTAGAGATCACTGGAAAATATTGCTGGTATGAAGTGTCCATTTAACTTTTTAGATTGCTGGCCTAATCTACCCAAAATGTGTGAAATAATGTATCATATTCACAGCCTCTACAATTGTGTTATTTATTTTAGCATACAGTGATGTATTTATATTAAATCCACAGTTTGCATCAAATCCAAGCTGGCTAAGAAAAGATACACAATTTTAATATTTTAATTTCTTTTGAGGATAAAGTAGTGCGCTAGCAAATTTGAAAAGCAGGATTATAAAGGTGTGGTTAACATAAGTGGGTTCAGCAGAGGAGTGAGGATCATTTTTGTGTATAAAGAATTGCAGGCTCAGGTCCTCAGAGCAGCTCAGCATAACCTACTGACTGCATCCTGCACTGCCAGGGAATGGGCCACTGTGTTTAAACAGCTCACATTGTATAACAGTTTTTCTGATCCACAGGACAGTTCCCACACGCTGTCCTCATGCAGGATTTATGAATCCACGTGTCCTTGTGAGAAGTCTTATTACCGGGGCAGGTCTAATTTCAGTAAGTGCTCAGATACTTACCCTTTTTTTCAGCAGTTGGTATTTTTGTAGAGCTACATTCAAGCTATTACACAGGGAAGTGCTTGGCTCAAAGGTGGATGCTGAGTTACCTGAGCTAGTTCAGTTATTTCAGGGAGAGGTTCACCTCAGCTACAATGAGGAAACAATGGCTTACAGTGGCTGTGGCCTCACTCGTCCTTGCAGATCATAGAATCATAGAATGTTTTAGGCTGGAAGGGACCTCTAGAGGT
>VYZX01032318.1:35989-47244 GCA_013401335.1 Brachypteracias leptosomus
GCACCTCCTAGCTTGATATCATCTGCAAACTTTCTGAGGGTGCACTCAATGCCACTGTCAATGTCATTAATGAAGATATTAAACATATGAGACGTCCTCACACTTTGCTCTGCATGCCAAAGGGGAAACAAAACCCTCTTCTGCAGGAGTAAAATCTGTTGGGGAGTGAAGGAGGTGTTTTAATTTTACTTGCCCACTGACTATTGTCTTTTTCAGGCTTTTTAAATGGCATGTATCACCTTAGCATCAAGACACCACCTAATATTTTCTCTGAGGTATTTCAGCTTGTGTTCAGAGGAAAGCATCTTTCTAAGCAATGAGTGCTTTAAAGAAAGCCAGTGTAGCACCCTGGTCACCCTTTTAAAGAGTCAGCTTGGAGATTTTGTAGTTTTCTCTGTAAATTCCAGAAGAAGCAATACTTTAATAATGTTGGTTTGGAGAAAGAGGACAACAGCGTTGATGAATGACTGGAGCAGCTGTAAGTCACATAAGGGGTAATTATTTTTTGCAAGTGTGGAAAGGAGTTTTATTCTGTATGTCTGCTGTGTAGCCACAAAATATTGCTGTCAATGCCAAAAAGGATAAACACCTGCTAAAAGAACTGTGGAGAGGATTATCTCTTTCTTACTCATACGCTTATGAACTATATACTATACATTGGATCATTTCCAGTTTTTTTCTTTTTCTCTCAGCATTTTTCTAGTCTTTGAATCAATTGTTCCCTCTCTCTGCCTGGCCTGTGAAAAAGACATCTGCTATGTAGAGAGGCAAAATGTCAACATACAACATGCTTCAGCTACCTTGTGCCAACCTGCTAGGACAGAATGCTTGTTTGGTTTTTAACCGATGTGCTTTTGAGTTCTGTTGCAGGGTTTTGTCGTTGGGATGTGGGGCTGGTTCTCTCTCCTGCTCCTTATCCCTCCTCACCAGGCTGGAAAGAGCTACTTGCTGATTTCTCTCCACCTGTGCAGCTGTAGCGATGCTCTGCCATCAATGCTGAGATGCTCCCTTGCCAGTTTTTAAACATTCTGCCAAGAAGAGAGAATTAATAACAAGATCTGAATCATCTCTAAAGTAACCCCAATGCCCCGGTGTCCTATTCCTCCAGTATTATGTCATTTTTCAGCTCCTGTCCAGGATAATGAAAAGGATCTCTTATACCCCTGCAGCTGAGAAGTGAGTCAGGGCAGGCTGCACCATTTATTCAGGCTACCCTTTTGCCTTTGTGGTTCTAAACATTTAAAAACCTTTAGGCCAGATTTTACAGTCCATGTCGTGCTGCTTAGCTGATGCAAAGTGGATGGACTGCAGCCAGAGCTGGCTAGTAGCCACAGCCTTCCCCTCGTGCTCGTGAAGGCAGCCGGGAAAGGGCAGCGCGGTTCGTGTCCTCGCAGCCCCACTGCCCTGTTGCCTGCAAGGCAGCCCAGCCCCAGGGCTCTGCCACCCTTGGAGGGGACACCCGGCCTGGGACGAGCTCTGTCTCTCCATGTGCCAAGCAGCACATGAGAACCTCGTCTGAGGCCCTTCTGTGAGGACACCCAGGCTTAGAGTGGAGCTTTTGATTTTTAGACTGGAAAACAAAAGAGTTGAAACAACTGAAGGGTTTGAGTGGCGGTTAAACCAATAGGGAAGAACTGCTAAACCTGAGTCATAGCTGGTAATGTCTGCAGTATACATACCCACTGTAACTTCAGCAGCAGCTTCCCACTATGATGTCTTAACTTTTTCTTTCATCTTGTTTTTCATCCTTTTTGCTCTATTTGCAATCAGAATCAAAGATCTTTAAGCATCAAGATAAGCTGTCAGAAGTGAGTAGTGGAAGATGCCTTGGGATGGCCATTCTTAGTATCATACCTTCAAGAAGTGCTGACAAGCATTCCTTTTAGGTTTAAAAGAAGTGTTTCACTTTTGTTTCAATAGGAAACCTTGGTCTTTAGTCTCCAGAGATCTCTGCAAGCTGTATGATGGTATGTAGAACAGGGGCAAAGGAGTAGATCTTGCTCCAGTCAGCTGTGGCACCCTTTTCTTCTCCTTGCACCTATCATTCCTATTGCAACTACTGGTGGCTTGCTTTGGCTGGCTGTCATGCTTTACTTCCCTGGTGCTTTGGGGAATGTTTGCGCAGCCATAACCATAACCTGGTACACTCTGAGCTTCTCTCCTGTCTCTCTTCTACCACACATGTCAATCATAAACTTTACTTCATATTCAGATGGCATCCTTGCTTATCTCCAACTCTCTGTGGCGTGTTTGGTTTTCCTTTGGGCATGAAGCCTTTGAGGTAGCAGCTCTGCAGCTCTTTGTTTCTAGTTCCACAGCCTACATCCTCTGTCTACTGTTTGGAAAGAAGGACAACATTAACTGCCTACAAGGGCATCCTTAAGTACCAGTGTGGAGATCCTGAGGCAGCTTGTACTGTTCGTGTGGTAAATGGAAAACCTCTTTATAAAAATGTAAACATGTTCTAATACTTTGCCATCCACCTGTCAGTGGTCCTGCATTGGCTTTGTCCTGCCCTGCATGTGAAATGCATATATACACCATATCATGTTCCCCTTTACCACATCATATACCCACTGCTTTTACTATTAAGAGGTTACTCCACAGTGGCTGTGATGATAACAGTGGTTGGTGGTAATGAGCTGACCTCAAGTACTGCTTTTTAAAGCCCCTATGGAAGGTGTGAGAGAAAGAAGACATATTTTAGATTAAGTACCACATGCCTTCATTGTTCTGGCCAAAAAGGGTCACCTGATTTGATGCACCCATGGAAAGAATCTTCTTTTTTTTCTTTTCCAGGACCATCTTCCATCTATTTCACTGCTAATGCCTTAATATGACAAATTAATACGTCTGAAAGAGCTACCTGGTACAAGAGGCAGTTTCTGAAGGCCTAAAAGTTATCTGGCTTGTAAAGAAAAATCCAATCTCTGGCAGAGACTAGAGTTATAAAATTTGACCTACTTAACAAAAAATCCTATTAGATGGATTTACACATTGCTCCCTGAGATCAGACTATCCAATATGAAGAGTAGGACCTGAAGCCTTTTAATGGGACCTGAAGCCTTAAAGCTGTTTAATACTGTCAGGTATTTTTTCCAGGTTATTTTTCCTTTCTTCTTTCAGATTCTTGTGCTAAAAACAATGCAAAATGTAATGTGATCCATATAGAACTTACAGTTTGGTGTATCATTGTGCCCAGCTATTAAATCTGTTCCATTACAATTTGATAAACAACATTGCTGTAAACAAGAAAAAAACCCTTTAATCTTTTCTTTTTTGCCACAGCTAGTTACATGGCATGGCAAGATGGGCCTCCTTGGAGGCTATTCTCAGCTCTGAAGTAGTCAGTTCTCATTTTAGCTTGCTGTACGCAAAACCATTTTTTCTTGACTTCATACGGCTTCATTTCACCCCATGCCACAAAGCCACGTGACTTTATTGCAAAGGCAACAGTACTGAGTGGGGCTTTCTTCTTATGTCTCTTGCTTGAAGAGTCAGGTCTTTTCGTAAAGCTCTCAGCAGTCCTTTCCGTCCAAAAAGAAAATACAACCGAAAAGGAAATTTCTGTCCCCCTCGGTGGTAGAAAATAGTTGGTGACCCCAAACACTATCATGACTCAGAAACTAGGGACAAAAAAAATCCAAGTATGTATTATCTTTAAATCCCTTTTTTGTATTAATCTTGCAATTTTTATTAATTCCAAGCAAAGATTTTGAAAGTTTGATTCCTTAGCCAAACTTCAGTTAAGAAGGTCCTACCAAAAAAAACCCCAAACCAACCCCAAAAAACAAAACCCTACAAAAGTTCCTATGAAATCCAAAATCGTGAATAGTTTGATTAATTGGGATCATCCCCTGCCCCCTTGTTCTTTCCAACCTCTTCTTTTCTTTTAGATAATAATGTTCCTGTAAATGGGAGATATGTTCGCCAGAATCCTGGTACCTGCTTTGCATAGCTGTCACAATTTCCATAACTTGGGCAGAAGAAGCAAGTACCCATGCCAGACTGGCAGAATGAGCAAATTCACTTGATACATTCCCAGCAAGAGGTACTCAGAGGGTCACCCTTGGCAAAACTGGGCAAGACGTTGCCAGTAACTCCATGAAGTGTTGGGGATGGTATTTATGGGCCCTGACCAAACACCTTTTTCTCCAGGATCCTACAATTTGAGCAAAAGGAGAGGACATTTCTGTCTTGGGCATTTTGAGCTCTTACTGGTTATGAGCAGTATTGGTACAGTGTGTATTGCAAAGCAGAACAGCTTGCTTTCTAGGTAATAAAGTAAGGATTTCAATTCAGCATTGTCATTTCCTATGTTCTTTATATAAGAGCTTATGGGGAGTCTTTGACAGATAATATATATATATATTTAAAAAATCTATAGTAATAAATATTTACTGTCCATAGCAATAAACTTTTTCTATCCTTTAGCTTTTAAAAACGGTTATGAATAACTCTATAAGAGGACTAGATTCCCAGCTGTCATCAAAAGCAACAAAAGAGGCATTTATGCATTTATCCTCTGAAGGCTGGTTCCCAAGGCTCCCTTCTGACATGACTACTGTGCCAGGAGCTTGCAGCTTTTGCTAACCCCAAGCTAGGGAATCCCCGTTGAGGGAAGGCTGGTTTCACAGGCTTAGGATACAGTCCAAGGACTCTTTCACTTATCATTAAAAAAGTATGTGTGTCTGTGTGTGCATGCATGCATGTGCACATATGTGCCTGTGCTGTAGACTTTATTTTGGCCAGAATCTGCAAACAGAAATACTCCTGAGACTTTCACCTCAGCTTAGTTTGACTTGACTAAATCAAGCTGAGGACATATATCTTTTCCATATGATACTTCCTGTATGTTTTAGTCTCCATAGACTTCCACAGTAATTATATCTAATACAACAAGTGCAAATGGAAGGTGAAATATTATTGGCCTGAATTAAAACACTTTACGCCAGTTTTGCATTAGTTGTCATAAATGATCATGAAAATACAAGGTTATATATAGTGATTCCTCATTCTTCAGCCCATTGAGGTTTACAGTACATTTGACAAGTGGATATTGACCTTCATATGGTGTTGGTCACTGTTATTTCTTGAACCACTAAAATCTTAGTCTCATCTAAACAGAATTGGGTATCTTCTTATTACCTCTCCTTTTTCCACATGGATTATTATATTATAAATGACAAAATGTTAATTTAGCTTGGCTTTACTTTGAATCATATATATACTTGAGCTTTCAAATAGGGTATTTGAAATGAAAATAATGTATTCAAGGTCTTGGGTGAGACCTAATGGATTTATAAAAATAGAAAACTGCAAGTACAAACACAAATATTTATGGTGAATTTCCTTATCCCTGTCTATATTTTATGTAGCATAATCTTTCTGTCATAGGATTAGGTTTGGTTTGCCTCTGGTTTGTGTGACAGGAAATTTAGAGCAGCTCATATCAATCAGCGTAAAGCACAATGCAGTGAGTTAATATCAGCACTACAAATGTGAAAGTTTTTTAATGCATGAATAATGTATGTGCATGTCTTGGCCTTCTGAATTAAAAGGACCATTTGGGGCTGAAAATTAGATCCTACCTGAATTGCTTACCAATTAATAAAATAAGAGGAACAAAGCTTTTAAAAAGCTTTGTGATTCATAGATAGACTTCATAGAGTGCACATGACAGTGGCTGTTCCTTCAGCCTGATTCTGATTTCACTGGCAGTGATGAAAACCAGGAGTAACTCCAGTGAAGTCAGTAGAGCTACCTAGGGTAAGATGAGAATAAAATGAGGAATTTATTGTCACAGCTGTGGAGCAAATATATAGCAGTGATGGATTATTTCTTTATGGACTATGACACAGCTTGAACGAAGAAAAAATAGTAGTGGCCTATAAGCAATTGATTCTTTTCAATGCTGAATGCAGGTAGAGCCATTGTTTGCCTCTGCTCTTATGCAGAGAAACAACTGGAAAAGTATGAAGAAATTGTACTGGATGTGAACATCTTTTACAAAGATATTTTCATTTAAATGTTTGGAACACAGTAGTTTGCCTTTTTATAAAGGAAAGTATGTCTCTGAAGCTGCTGGCAAAGTCTGCCTGATACAAAACAAATCAGAGAACTGTATGCATGAGACTTCCTGAAATACTCCTTATTTGCAGCTGGTAATCTTTGAGTAAATTCAGACTCATTCAGATTAAGATATTTTACTGTATGTCAGTTTGAACTATTGCATCTTTTAATGACTAGTAACATGTTTAATATTTTAGTTAATAAATAATGGATGACTTGGGGTTAGACGGATCAATATAGACTTTAATTTCTGATGTTTCTTTTAAACTGCTGTTAACTCCCCTCAGCTTTACATTCATATAGGTTAGTACAATGGTTATATGTGATTAATAGTGAACATTGCAAGTTACTATCTGGTGCTACTAACATTTAATTTAATTTGTCTTTTCCTTGCAGTTCCTTGTCCTCTGCAAATTATCTGACTCTCGGTTTTGATCCTTAGCAAAAAATAAATGTCACTATATTTCTCTTCTAAAGGGTCAGATAATACAAAGTACAAACTGACGCTTAATTGTAACTGCTTAAAATGCAGAGGGCAGAAGTTCCACTCAAGGATAGAATTTTAATAGCCAACAGGACTTCAATAAATTTAGTGAAAGGAAAGCAATAGAAGAATGTTGAACTATTGTTTCATAAGAAGATAAAAAAGACAACTACTAACAAGACAGGGAATTTAAGAATCAAAAACTCCTGAATAAAACTTCTTAGAACACTGTTTTGAAGTATCCAAAGAAAAATTTCAAGAAGCAGAGTCCTAGGCTGAGAAGATGCCTAGTGGGATGAATCCAGATGTTGGGAATTGTAAAACACTGTAACTATGGGACTATCAAGGTTTCACTAGAGAGAAAGGAAACTACCAAGGGAGTCCCCAGGCATAGACAGCTTAGATTTTATTCAGTGCCTTTGAAATGATCCAGAGGAAATACAGAAGCCCTCTAAGAAAGAGACTAAAAGCTATTGTCACAAGAGGCCAGGTGTTTTCTTTCTCCATGTGAGTGCATATGAACAATGTTATAGATCTATAGATCTTGTAGATTGAAATGGCCACCTTTTCATGGCCATTTCAAAACTCAGGAAGAATTTTGTATGCAGTTTTGAAATTATAACATGAAAATGTCATTTACAGAATACTGCTGAAGGCAAAAATATGGCGTACCTCAATTATCAATTGGAGATTGCTATGAGTAACAACATCTTGAGTTATCCTAGTAAAGCCAAAGAAGAATATTACAAGGAAGACAACAACTAATGTCAGATATTAAGTCACTTTCTGAACATTAGTGAGTATGATAAAACTGACAGAGTGTAATATGTAGCAACTGCTTTTTGGCCTTTTTGTGAAGCAGCTGGTGTTGCATACGCTAAGAGGTAGGATCATGGATGGATTGGACTTTATTTTGCTGAGTGTCATATTATATGCTGTAAAGTAAAAACAATGGAAATTACTCTCAAATAAAATGATACAAAGCTTGTCTCTCAGAATTCTCTGCCCAAAATTTCTCTTGGATAATTTGT
Source organism: Brachypteracias leptosomus (assembly GCA_013401335.1). Classification (NCBI taxonomy): domain Eukaryota; kingdom Metazoa; phylum Chordata; class Aves; order Coraciiformes; family Brachypteraciidae; genus Brachypteracias; species Brachypteracias leptosomus. The sequence goes on from VYZX01032318.1 coordinate 43,577, forward strand.
CCCATCGTATTCAGTGTGGTAAGACTGTAGTAATTTATCCCAGGTAACAGTAGGCCATAGACTGTTAAGATAAGCTATAAAAAAGAAGAGGCTCCAGCAAAACAAACACTGAGAAGTAATCAGTCTTTAAGTCCTGAATGAAAAACTACCTTAAAGCTAATAAATTGTTTTTAAAATTAATGACAACATAAAGTGAAAATCTACTTTTTAAGGGGAAGCAACATTTCATTCTGATTCTCAGGTTGAATCACATAAAGTTTCCTCACAGGGATTAGGTCCTGTGTTTCCTGCTGTTAGCTTGTAAAATCACCTTCAGGTGATGTCATTGAGCTAGTACAGCTGGCTAATGTATGTGTGGAAAATTGGAAAATTCAAGTGTTTAAAGCTAAATATTAAGCTATTTTTTGAACAGCTAGAAGTATTTGGTTTAGGAGAAATAAAATTATAGATATAGATGATGGAATGGTATAAGAAAGATGTGGGCATTTCTGTATCATTTGTTATTGTGTTAATGGTGAAAGTGGTTTGTGTATCTGATGCTGTGTCAGTCTAAGTTACTGCAAACTCTTGTACCGTAGAGTGAAAACCTTATTCAAATATGTAGGAAAAAGAAAATAAACAGTACCCATATAACAGAAAACATTGTTGGGGGTTCCTCCATAAGCAGTCTTAGGATGGCCACCACCCACCAATACCATGAAGAAATAAAATCTTATTTTCTCAACTACAGGATTAAAAGTTCTGTGAATACTGTAGAAAATAGTTCAAGAGTTTAATAAAAAAAAAAAATTCCTCTGCTTTCTGGTAGCTCAGAAATGTTGTGTGACAAGGCATACATATATAAAAAGAGGTAAACGTCTCTAAAAATCTCAAACCATTTACAGTTTTAAAACAAGGTTTTTCATAAATCTCTGACATCTTTGTCAGGTTGTACTTATCAGTATCAAAAGCTTTACTAAAGTCCAGGTAAACGTCCACAGTTTTTCCCTTGCCCTGTCATAGAAGGAGATCATGTTAGTCAAGCAGGACCTGCCTTTCATAAACCCTTGTTGACTAGGCCTGATCCCCTGGTTGTCTTTTATAAGGCTTGCAGTGGCACTCAAGATGATCTGCTCCATAACCTCCCCTGACACCGAGACCAGACTGACAGGCCTGTAGTTCCCCATTTCCTCCTTCCAGCCCTTCTTGTAGATGGGTGTCATATTTGCTAACCTTCAGTCAACTAGGACTTCCCCAGTTAGCCAGGACTGCTGATAAATGATGGAAAGTGGCTTGGTGAGTGCTTCTGCCAGCTTTCTCAGTACCCTTGAGTAGATCATAGAATCATAGAGTGTTTTAGGCTGGAAGGGACTTCTAGAGGTCATGTTGTCCAATCTCCCTACACAAATAGGGACATCTCTACCTCAGTCAGGTTGCTCAGAGCCCCATCAAGNCTCATCCAGTGTTATTGATGTGTGTGTCTAAGTGGTGTAGCAGGTCACTGACCATTTCCCCTTGGATAATGGGGACTTTATTCTGTTTCCCCATCCCTGTTTTCCAGCTCATCTTACTATTAAAGACTGAGGCAAAGAAAGTATTAAGTACCTCAGCCTTTTCCTTATCCTTGGTCGCTACATTTCCCTCCACACCCAATAAAGGATAGAGATTGTCCTTAGTCCTCCTTTTATTGCTAAAGTATTTATAGAAACATTTTTCATTGTCTTTTATGGCAGTAGCCAGATTAAGTTCTAGTTGGGCTTTGACCCTTCTAATTTTTTCCATGAATAACTTCAAGACATCCATGTAGTCCTCCCGAGTTGCCTGTCCCTTCTTCCAAAGGTTATAACTGTTTATTCTCCTGAGTCCCAGCCAAAGCTCTCTGTTCAGCCAGGCCAGTCTTCCCTGCTGACTCATCTTTCAGCATATGTGGACAGCCTGCTCCTGCACCTTAAAAGATTTCCCTTTTGAAGAATGTCCAGCCTACCTGGACTCCTTTGCCCTTGTCTCCCAAGGGACTCTTTCAACCAGTTTCCTGAACAGGTCAAAGTCTGCCCTCTGGAATTTTGTTTTCACATAATATATATACTTTGTTTCAGTGTCACAACAAAGTGCTTTGTAGCAACAATGTAGTAATGAATAATGCAATTATAAATAATCAGAACAGCCAAAGCAGTAGTTTACATCAAGAGCCTGCAAAAAATTGTTATTTATTGTTAATGAGTGGAAGAATATTAAATAGAACGATGATGCTAGGATATGTTCCTAGTCACTTTTTACTTCCCTGGCTAGAAGTATTCATTTGAAAACATGCTCAGGTACAAATTACATTGTGAGAGTTAATCAAAGAACCTGTATCTAAGTTAAAGGAATTACGATTTTCTTTTTGGCTGATTCTTAACTCGAGACAGGTCTGCCCCAGTTGTTCTTTTAAAATGAGAAACAGGGATATCCCCTTTAAAGGATAAATCTGTCTTCTAAACTAAAAAAAAATGAATGAGCAACAAGCCCTGTTAAAGGCCCTTTTAAGTGTTCAGTTAGTATACAAGAAAAACTTCTATCTTCTTCATTGAGAAAATGACATATCTCCTCTAGTTTTGATCAGCACTCATGCTGAGTCCTGGATTGTTTGTTCATCTTGGATTACATTTACAGCCTTTATTTATATGAGTTTCTTTACTCCATCAGACTTGATGTAGTTTTGAAAATGGGACCACAGATGAAAAGAGAGGGAGAGGCTGTGTTATTAGACATGGATGGAATGTCTGTCATGACATTCTGTCTTTCTCCAGTTCCCTCTTCCCTTTTCTTTGAATTAGTGTTATAAAGCAGCATGTTTCTGACTGATAGCACATAAATGGTGATGAAATGAAGTACCTCCTACAATTCCTGTCAGTCTGACTCAATGAGAACTGAGGGGTTACAAGGCCAGAGAAGTTGGCTGTGTTTATCTACCTGGGCATTCTGCCATACATGGAGTGGAGATTTTCTGATTTTTGCATGTAGCTGAGGGTACTTCTAGTTAAGTGTCTCTTGTCCATCATGCAGACTAAAAAATGCGTGGCTTACCAGACACAGAACACAAATTTATTTCAAAGAAATAAGTGCAGCAGAAATTTTCTCCAACAGATTTCTGTTTGATAGAAAACTTTCACTAAAGCCTGTTTTTAGTCTGCATATACATGATATCATCTCAGCAATGATAATTAAAGGCCTGTCCATGCTTAGATGGCTTTTATGAAGATAGCTTACACAAACCCCATAGGGATGTTTTAGTCTGGAGTCACAGCGACGTAGCTGGCATGATCTGAGGGGTAAGGGCGGGGAGTAGGTTTCAACGAAGGGCAGCGCAAGGCTGAAACACACATCCAAGGCAATAGCAAAACAGACCAATAGACCCTCTGAAATAATAGAATCACAGAATAATTTGTATTGGAAGGGACCTCTGGATGTCATTTGACCAAACACCCACCCAAATATATGGGCCAAATTCAGCCTTAGAGAAGGCTGCTCAAACCTTTGTCTAATCATGTTTTTAGTATCTCCAAGGATGGAGATCTCACATTCTCTCTGGGAAATCTCTTCTTCTCACCACTTTCATTTTGCAAATTGAAAATTATGGTTTTGGCACTTGCGTCTCTTGGGCCTCTCTTCCTTTTACTGTGCACTACCAGAGCCACAAAGATGATTAA
>VYZX01032325.1:24942-128792 GCA_013401335.1 Brachypteracias leptosomus
GAACTGTAACAACTACCTAGTTACGCTGGTACTGTTGTGAGATTGGTGTGGCCCCTGAGTCCATCTGTTGCCTGAGGTCTTAGATGGTGAACTGGGGAGGATGAAGATTATGCACTGGGCATATGCATGTCACCTAACACACTGGGCTCTGGTTTATGGCTGAGGCTTCTAGATGCTATAATAATATCAGTATCTTTTTGTAGGTGTAGCTTTCTGCTAAACAAAAGAGTTTTATATATTTGTGTATATATGTATATCCTACTGCCATAACTATTAAATGGTATATTTCGTACAATGGAGTTAAAAGTAAGGCTTTTTTTTTTTTTTTTAACTGTGAACTACAGGACAGATTTAGTCTTAGAATTTAAAGAATTCAAGTATATTAGCATCTTGGCCTAATGATGCACAGCTTTATTTTACCATTTTAAATGACAGACACAAGTGAGTACTGAGTGAGCTGTTTGCCAATAGTGATGTTTGCATTATTACGTACCCTATCTGTAACATGTTCAAGTTACTGCTGTGCTTCTAGAATTTTAAAAACTGATACTATTTTGACATTTTTCTGATCCATATAGAGATGTATCATATCCATGATACATGGATACATCTCTAAAATAATTGATACAATCATGATATATCTCTAAAAGAATTTTGTTAATATAGCAACTAAAATCTGTTCCCTTGGAAAATGTTGGCTCTTTCTGAACGTTAGCAGCCGATTTCTTTTCAAAATGATCCTGATGGCAAACAGCCATCTAAATTCTGTTTTTTCCAAAGTTTTTAAACCAATGTTGACTTCATTAGTAGTCTTAAACTGTTGTGAGTAAAACAACTTTAAAAATCACATTTGATTTCTTCAGAACTTAAGGAAAAAAGAATAAATCACAAAATTATATCTGGCAGTGCCACATAAAATTAACAAGGTGATTGAACACCAAAGAGTAAACTGTAAGATGATGATAAACCTTAAGGTAACAGCTTATCCCCTCTAAGAGTAAACTTGATGCCTTTTAAACTTCCAAAATCCATTGCTTGGAAAGAGCTTTTCAAATCTAGCTACACAGCCAAAAAGAAAAGTAGTTTAGGACTATGTCACTGGGTCTTCAGCTGTAAACGCAACTCTGCTGAAATGTTTCTCTCACCTACATACAATGTTGCACAGCATAGTCCGTCTTAGCCTGAATTAATTTGGACAAAAGCCAATTCCAGTTGTTTACATGGGAAATGCAATTGCAGAGTGTTCTTTGGGAGATGGGACTTTGTCATACACTTACACCATACACAAACATCCATGTTTCTTACAGCTCAGGCATGTTATGTTATCATGCACTAAGTAAAAAATAATTTTTAGAAAGATTAATATAAGTGTTAGGAAATAAAGGAACATCACTCTAGTAAACCTGTAGGATGTTTGAGTCCACACAGTAAATGCATCCAAATACTGAAAGCCAGCAACGGCAGTCACTCCTTGCAGGATAGCCGGGGTTAGAGAAACTGAAATTGGTCAAGTAACACAGCTGACTTGAAATAAAAATTCAGACAAAGATATTTCCTTTTTTAGTTAGCAGAGAGCACACAGACATGTCAGAGGAGGTTAGCTGGACAGCTGGGTGGGTACCTGCTGTGGTAGAGGGCACTGGAAGCTTCCTGTAGGTGGATGCACCTGCCAAAGGTTTTTATAGGGGCGTGCACCTGAAAGGAGCAGCTCTCTGTGCTGGCCCCTCCGGTCACAGGCTATTTAGAGTAACGTTACCAGGCAGTGCTGAAAGAACTTACTGTGTTACACGGAACTCTTCACGTTTGCAGTACAAAACAAAAACCCTCCTAGACTTCTTGAAGTCCCAAGCGTAGCAACCTTCAGAAATAAAGTCTCAGCTTCCTCCAACCTCTTGTTCCGTTTCAGCAGGTTAAGTGTTCCCTGTGTTCACCTTACCTTCTGCAGTGCTCACCCAAGCAAATGACTTATGGTGAGCAAACCAGCGCATAAATAATGTGTGGCCACTTGGCAGTAGTCCAACTGCAGAGAAAAGTTCATGAAGCTCCTACTACCAGGAAAAGGTCAAATCTTTCTTGCCCTGCTGAGCGTCTGGCTGGGGAAGCTCTGGATACCCTCCTCCGCCCTAAGTCACAGGGAGTGTGAGGAACTGGCAGTCCTGATGAAATAACAGCTTTCCCACCATCTTTAAGTGCAGGTTGTAGCCACGGGAAATGTTGTATGTTTGGAAGAGAGAGTGCAAACATGAAAATCACACTTTCATCGGAAAATCTTGCAGTTGCTTCTTTTAAAACAGATGGATATTATAGATATTGGAGATAAAGCAATGTTATATTCTATACACATTTCAACAATCTGAGAATTTAGTATGTGTTTACCACTTCACTGCCCTTCTGCCCCCCCTTCTCCTTCTTGGAAAAGATTCCATAGAAAGAAATTTGACTAGAAGGTAGAAAAATTTAAAAAGCACTTTGAAAGTCATAAAGCTAGATAACAACCCCCAGCTAATTAATGAACAACTGAAGGCTGGCAGTAGAAATAAGAGGAGGGGGGAATGTAGATTTATTAATTTATAGATATTTGCATCTGAATGAACAGCTTTTGAATTCAGATGATGCTGTCTTGAAGAGCAGCAAAGGAAAAATTGAGCCTTTGCTGTCACTGCAGCTGTATTTCACACAGGAGCCGCTACGTGTCTCTAGTTGTCACACCGAGTATAGGAAACTCTTGGCTGCTCATTCAAATGCTCACCGGTTTCTTTCCTCTGAAATTTGATAGTTAAAAGACACTTTTAAAAAAATGCTGGGACCTGGTATTAAGATATTAACTGTATTAAGTTGACATCATAAACATTGCATTTCACAGTCCCGCCTGACTTTACAAGTAGTGCAAATGAGCTGGTCCTGAGCTAGGTCAGAGTCTGTTATTAGAAAAAAGCAGACATTGCTGCTGTTGGAATGACGGGCATACCTTTTTTTAAAGATGTGGTCTTTTTAGCAGCCACATTCCCAGTGGCCTATTTATTGTATTTGTCACTAGAGGTGAATATAGCTCAGGCTGGTGATGCTGTTCTGCCCTAAGCTTTGGCAATGGGATTGATGCTGAAGATCTTTTTTTTTTTTCAAATGAAATCAGAGGAACTGGCTTACTCTATATTGTGCCTCGTGTAAACAATGAAGGATGGCAACTGTAGGACGGTGCTACAGCTTATTTACAAATCATGTAGGTGTGACTTCACATCTTATTTATAAGTGATACAGGAATCAATATTGATACTCTGAAATGCAGCTGTTGTTTGACATGTAATTACTTTGTAATTCCTATGAATGCTTCTTGTGCTACAGTCTGTGTCCGAGAATTTCTTGTTTAAAAATCAATGTTGTCAGGAGATGTAGCCCTGTCGAATTCAAATTTCTCCAGACTTCTGTGAACTGGCAGCTGAGGGGAGTGCAGCACCTCAGTTTTATACAGTGGTGTTAAAGGGCGGGTTTCAGTTATTAACTCAATGTCCAGTTCCACAAAACTCTGAATTATTCATCTGGCTTTTCTGTTTCTGTAAACAAGCATGAGGAGTTTTGCTATCTAGACCATTTGTGGAAGATAAAATATAACAGGCTGCCAAATGCAATGAAGTAAATCAAACTTAGGATTTTCTTAGAATGTATTTATTTTTAACGTGAGTTTTGCTTGAGATTTGGAAATTTTAAGTCTAGTTATATGAAACCTAATTGGTGGTGTGAGTCTCCTTTCTTTTTAGTGCTATCAAACTACCAGGAAAGCTGGGAAGAGTATTATTCTTAACTGCCTGTCACTGAACTCAGCAGTAGTATCCTCTTCAGTGTGTAGGCAGAGTAGAACTATATTAATATTATTGGATTATAGGTTAGAGTGATTTAAATTTTCTTAGAATTTAAAAGTTCCTTTGCTGTTAATAGTAGCAGTGTAAGATGATGTAAAATTGTTAAAATCTTAATTAAAAGATTGTGAGAAATAGATGGGAAAATGTTAAGGTCTTCTCTGAACCCATCAAGTGCAAGAAGCCTGGCAGATTTGTGCCAAAAGAAGGTAGAGTTAAACCAGAAAAGTTAAAAGATATTCTTATCAATGAAGTCACAAATCACCAGGACTGGATGGTAATTACCTAGAACTCTGCAGTGAAATTACCAGCTCCGAACCAGACCGTGGTGCCCGTTGCTGCAAGGAGACAATCCCAGAGCACAGGAAGTTGTACAAATGTGAGGCGTGTTTCTGAGGGGGTCTCGGAGGAATTTAGGGAACAGTTGGAGGCCAATAAGTCTGATATCTGTGCTCGTGAAATGGAGAGGAACAGTAGTGTTGGTGTGAGCTGATAAATAATAAGGCATAATGTGAAGAAGGAAGAAAGTTTGTATGTTCTTTGGAAGTATCTACAAACATATAGCTCAGGGTCCTTCAGTTAGTACAGTGTATGTGGATTTCCACAAGCTTCTGATAAGGTCACTCACTAAAGTTCCTTACAGAAATTAAGCTTTGCCAGGATAAAAAGGGAAAGTTATCTTTTGTTTTAATTATTTACCAGCAAGGAGGCAATAAATGGTCAGGTTTGTTATGCCAGACAGGGAGCTGCGCTGCTGCTTACATTCCTACAAGCTAACGGGAAGTGTAGGAAATAGTGTGGTGACAATAATGTAGAATTATTCAAGATTGTGAAAACAAAAATAAGCTGGAGAGTTCCAAAAGGATCTCTGACATGTTATGAGAGGTGACAGTATGATAAATGAAATTCAGTACTGACAAGTACAATATAATACACAAGGAAGCCTCTAGCTCAGTACCACCTAGGAAAGGGATCTTAACGGCACCAGAGACAGTTATAGGAAAATACCTTTGCAAACCTTAGCTGTCACCACAATCATAAAGGGACAATGGAAGAAGAAAAAAGAACCGAAACAACAAAAAAGAAATGTTGTTTTTCCACTCTAGGAATTCAGAGTCTGTCACACATATTCAGTGTATGACTCAAGTTTTCCATTACAATGTTCAAGGTCTCAGATCTCCTGCAGGGTTTGCCAGAGGTCCCGGGTGGCCTAGTGAATGACTGATGAAGAATGGCAGACTCCAACTTCTAGAGCAGATTCTCCTCATCCTTATTGCTGGAGGCATCTGCTAGGCTTTTCTGGATGTGGAAAGCATGTTTACATTCTCGAAATCGCAGGGACTTCTTAGCTGCTGTCAGCAGCCAGCTAAATGTCTGCAGCATGGTGTTGACAGTGCCTGTGCCATTTGCTGAAGTATGAACAACTGCAAGGTAAAATTTGTTCCATCTGCAGTGTTTGGTGGGTGTTTTTCCTCTTCCTTATGGCTGTGGAATGAATCCCAGCTTAAAGTCACTAATTCCCAAAGGTAATACTGGTAGCCTTCCTGATTAGCAGCAGCTGAAAGTGTAGAGTGCAGAATATGATCCTCAAACCAAACCCGCTGTTTCCATCATGTTTAAGATAAGAAGTCCTTTCTCCTTGGTGCAGGTCTTCCCTTTTGCTCTTCTAGCTGAGGTGACTCAGGGATGGTGAGTCAATTTTTGGCTTTGGGTGGTCTGAGTAGGGCCTCCCTTCACTTCAAGTGAAGAATCCTGGAGTCTTATTTAAACACATGCTCTGTAATACCAGAAGTACCACAGTTTGCTTTTGTCTTTGTTGGTTGGCTTTCATTTTTATTAATTTTCTTGTTGGAGATGTTCTTGCCTAGCTTCTGTACCTCTCTTCTATCCTAGCAATGACCTGTTACGTAAATGAACAGAGGTCATTGAGATACCATGCACTTGCTTGAGGAGATTGGTTAGAGAGGTACAACTGCAGAGGGAATGCAGTGGAGGGAACAGGGAGGCATAACATCTGGCACAGCTGGATGTGAAAAGTGTATTTGCATGAAGTTGCTGGTGATCCAGATCTGTTGCCCTCTTGTTCACATACTGACCAATACAAGACACCCATGAGCTGGGGTTTTTTTTGCATCTGATTAACTCTTGCTTTATTATAAAGTCATACACTTCTGCTCCTCTCTTCAGTGAGATGTGGGGATGTCTCCAAGCCCTCTATGATTAATTTTTCAAAGTCTGAAGCTATTTGTCTTGAAGGGACTGTTTAAGTTTGTATTTCCTTATAAATGTCAGTCCTTCTCTGTGCCTCCTGTGTATTTGGACAGCACTGATTTTAACAGGGACAGATTTTTCCTTGGTGCCACCTTATTCTCATCTACTTATTCACCCTGCCTGCCTAGAGATGATCTGCTCCCTGGGGAAAGAAGTCATTAAAGCTGAACTTTCATCTGAACTCCCTCAAAGCTTGGGAAAAATTTTACCTCTTCTCTGAAGACCCCTCTGCCATGACATAGGGTGTTGTCTTACCTCCCGTGTTCCCTCTGCCATTTCTGAGTCAGTTCTTTGGAGAAGGACTCAATGCCATCTGCTATTTTTTCCTTATGGCAAGGAAAGAGATCTTGAACTAATTCCACGGGGCTTTTTATAGAGCACAGAATGTGATGGTCTTAATTTACCGAACTGGAAGTTTTACAGCAGGGCTGCCTTTACTCAGTCTGTTTGGGGCTGGTTACTCCTCAGACAAATGAGGGACCAACTGAAGCTGGCTGTGTTAAGGATGAACACACCCCTCAGTGTTACAGGCTTTGGTCAGCTACAGTTACCACCATACAGAGAGAAAACTAGCAGGGCTTTTTTAAGGTTTGCATGGGAGTTTTTGTGGGACACTTGGTTATCCCCTACTGTGTCCAGCTCTCGAGCCCCCAGCACAAGAAGGATATGGTCTGGTTGGAGAGGGTCCAGAGGAGGGCTACAAAGATGATTAGAGGGCTGGAGCACCTCTCCTATGAAGACAGGCTGAGAGAACTGGGCTTGTACAGGCTGAGAGAACTGGGCTTGTTCAGCCTGCAGAAGAGAAGGCCCCAGGGAGATCTTATTGCGGCCTTCCAGTATATGAAAGGGGCCTACAAGAAGGCTGGGGAGGGACTTTTCACAAAGGCCTGTAGTGATAGGACGAGGGGTAATGGGTTCAGATTGGAAGAGGGCAGATTAAGATTGGAAATTAGAAGGAAATTCTTTACCCTGAGGGTGGTGAGACACTGGAGTATGTTGCCCAGGGGGGTTGTGGATGCTCCATCCCTCGAGGCATTCAAGGCCAGGTCGGATTTGGCCTTGAGCAACCTGGTCTAGTGGGAGATGTCCCTGCCATGGCAGGGGGGTTGGAACGAGATGATCTTTGAGGTCCCTTCCAACCCAAACTGTTCTATGATTCTATGGTTATCTTCTGCAAGTTCTCATTCTGGTAAAGCTGCTGAAGCCAGGGAGAGTTTTGTCACGGTGAGGGATGATTAATGGCTGAATAACAAGAATGCGAGATCTGATTAATGGTATCCCACTGAAGAGTCTTCTTGCTTCTCTTCCACTTGTGAAAAATATGGTGTTTCTCTAAAAGGAAGATAAAAATGGATTTAAATTCATTTCAAATGAATGACTAATGAGTAGCTCAACCAATATTACACTTAAGCAATTAGTTTTGTAACAGCAATTAGTATTTAGAAATCAGTCTTTGCAGGCTATTATTAGAAGAAACTTGACCTTATTAAAAAACATCAGATGGAAGAGTCTCTATTGACTTGGAAGCCACCTTAGAATCGCAGAATCATTTAGGTTGGAAAAGACCCTTAAGATCTTTGGGTCCAACCATTAACCCAGTACTGCGAAGTCCACCACTAAACCATGTGGTTTTTAACAAAGAGCATTTCAAAGTCTCTTTCACAGAATCACAGAACGGAAGGGGTTGGAAGGGACCTCTGGAGATCATCTCGTCCAACCCTCCTGCCAAAGCAGGTTCACCCAGAGCAGGTTACACAGGAATGTGTCCAGGTGGGTTTTGAGAGTCTCCAAAGAAGGAGACTCCACAACCTCTCTGAGCAGCCTGTTCCAGTGCTCTGTCACCCTCACAGTAAAGAAGTTTTTCCTGATGTTGAGGTGGAACTTCCTGCGTTCCAGTTTGTGCCCATTGACCCTTGTCCCATCGCTGAGCACCACTGAAAAGAGACTGGCCCCATCCTCTTGACAACCAACCCTGCAGATATTTATAAACATTGACCAGATCCCCTCTCAGCCTTCTCTTCTCCAGACTAAACAGCCCCAGGGATCTCAGCCTTTCCTCATAAGAGAGATGTTCCAGTCCCCTCATCATCCTTGTAGCCCTATGTTGTTCTCTCTCCAATAGTTCAGTGTCCCTCTTGAACTAGGGAGCCCAGAACTAGGCTCAGAAATCTAATGCAAATCAAAGCAGTGCTGTGCCTGAATTAGTCCACAGACTCTTGATGACATTATTGAAACCATAGTTAATATGTCAGATGGTGACCATAAGGTAAATTTGATGGTGTTGGAATCAGTGGGATTTTTGCCTTGAACTACAAGAAATATAATATTCCATTTTCTCTGCTTTAGCTGCATGAGAGCTCTTGTTTATTGGGTATTGTGCTTTCCCTTTTTCTTTTTTTTTTTTTTTTTTNTTTTTTTTTTTTTTTTTTTTTTCCTTTTACAGAATGAGTTTGAGTGTGAAATAAGTAGGTTGAGGCCTCGAGCTTCGCTTGGTTTTAATCAACATCTGCATGCTGAGAAGCTTTTGAAAAGTCTGAAAGCCCAGCATGTTTGTCTAAGCACAAACTGCAGAACTTAAGCCTGAATCACTACTAATATTTATTTCTTTAAAAATCTATAAGCTCCTACATCTATCATCACATCTTTGTAACTGCTGTACAGAGCTGCAAACGGGCTGTAAATTTAGTACTGACTTAACCCTCTGTATGTGTGTTGCTGTGCAACCACTCCACCAGCAAACCTGTGCTGGCTATCTTGGGAGTAAGACTAGGATGCTGGCTTTGCTCTGTGAAAGTCTAAAAGGGCTGCAACCTGGATCTTTAACAAAAAGCCTTCCTCCAGCCAGAAGTCATCGTTAAGCCCTTCCCAGATCTCTGAAGAGGGAGCTGCTGGCAACGTACCCCTCATGATTTCTTTAGGACATCAAAAACCATTCCTGGTTTTGGTCTGCAGAAAGCCAAGCCGGGCTTTGCTGCCTTTTGGGGACATCAAGCAAAATTTGACTGTTTGAAGGGAGAGTTTTAGCTTTTTTAATCAGAGGGACACTTAAGTCTTGGCACATTTCCTCAGCACCTACTGTATTGGTGTGTTTTGTGGAGGTGAGAGACGAGAAGTCCCAGAAGCTTGATTCCAGGGAGGTAATCAGTCTTGGCAAACCTTTTGCTGTCCTGCTGCCTCTGCAGTCACGCAGTGTGTGTGTAATATGTTAGGAATGGCCCAGAGAAAGCAGAATTACGTTATGTGGAAAGTACCAGTAATACTTAAAGCTATGAAACATTTGCCTGGCAGCTTTTGTAAGGCTATTGAGAAAAGATATTTTGGGATGACTATTAAGGCAAGATTAGAATTGTTCCCCGCCAGCACCACCAAAAAGAAGAGGGGTTGCTTCATGTGTTTTAAGCTAGTGATGGGCCCTGCAAATACTCTGTAGTCCTGCTCCCCTCTGAGGATGTGATCCTAGGTGGAGAGCCAGGATCTCGGTATTTGAGCCTACTTGGTAAAAAAACCACCATTATTTTAAAAGCTGTTTAAGGACCACGATTGCAGTGTTTCAGCACAGACAGAAGCTCAGAGGAGAGGTGGCCATGCTGTGTAGGAAATTGTCATGAAGTGAAATGTATGCCATGATAACAGTATCCTGCCACGGAGCACAGGTTAATCCAGCACTACAGCAGTAGCAATCCTGGGCAATTACATCTGGTGTTACAAACCCATTTTTGTGTCCCTTACTCATCCTCTCCTCTGTCCCAGAGCTCTAACCTGCCTGTCTGTGAGCTTGTTGTCGCTGGCAGGCATGTTGCCTTTTTGCCCTCACATGCTTGGGTGGTGGAGAGTGATGCTTGTGCCTTCATGGATGAAGGTGACCTACTCTAGTGTCACTGCCCTGAGTGACACCTTTCTACAGGGAACTTATTATTCATGTATCTCCACAAGAACACTGTGCCATTGTATAGATGCCTTTATGTTATTTCTCTTTCTGGTCAAATACTAAAATGTATTCATAAGTCTGCAAGGAGCCCTCGCCAGCTGTCTGAAGTGCTGGGGCCTGTGCTGTGGGCCCCAAGCTGGAGTTGACCTATGGATGAATCACAACCCAGCAACATGTTTTGTGCCCCAACTGGTTCCCCAAGGCCCCAGAGGCAGACCCTGCCCCACCTGTGTGAGGCCCTGCCTTCCCCCAGGTGATCATGGTTGGGGTGGCGGGCAAGGCTAGAGCTATATCAACCAGGAACTGATTACTTTATGAGAAGCAACAAGAAGCTGATCAGTTTGAAGAGAGTTCCTGTTGGGGGTAGCTTGCTGAGCTCTCTCTCAGGGGTGTGTTCACCCTTGGCTGATTTGAGATGGTGAAGAGAAAACAGATGAAGAATAAAAGATGAAGTTATGCTGAGGGGATGTTGCTGAGTTTGGTGTTGGCCTGAGGAAGAAGAGAGCTAGCAGCATGCTGTCTCACATGGAAATAGTTACTGTGGATGCTGTATAGTAAGTGCTTTCCTATGCTGTTATCCACGCACAAGTTATGAAATTCAATTAGAAGAATAATAGTCTTATTCTGGTTTTAATTATCTTCTGTTCTGCAATGCAACTCTTCTAAAGAATGTGGTTAGTGGCAGTACCATGTGAGCTGAGCTCTTTTTTCCTTCAACAACTACCAACTACAAAGACTTTAAATACTGCAACGGTCAGTTCTTGTTTATTAGACTCGTTTATAATAACATGTCTTCTTTGGCCCAGGTCCTTGATCTAAACTTTCAGCAACTCCAGACAGTCATCTTGATTCAGTTGGTTGCAGCTCAATCTTCAGCAAAGTCTGCCTAAAACATGATCTAGCCAAAAGAAGAGACAGGAACAGAGACAAGAGACATCATCTACGATGAACAAGTCTTCTTGTAATTAATGTGACTTAGCTTTTTGCAAAATGGGTAATTGTAACTTGCATAACTGTGTGGTAACACTAGCTTTGAAATCCTTTTTTTTGGTAATAATTACTGTGGGCATATTCAATGTCTGTATGAGTTAAGGCAGCTGTACCCTCTTTCACTGCAGTCTGCTATTGTTGCTGTGCTGAGTGAGATGTTTGTAGGCAGCTCCTTGGGGCATTGCTGATTTATCACTCAGATGTGAACACGGTCAGTGCTGGACCCTGCATGCCCTCCTCAGTAAAGCTCCTCCTCTGCTGGAAGCTGAGGCTTCCTCCTGCATCTGCGGGTTTTGGGAGGCAGGGAGCAGCCTGGCGTGCCTGCCTGTTGCTGATGGACAGGATTCTCAGCCAGCTGTTGGTCCTTCTGCCATGTGCTTGCAGAGGTATCTATTGCAAAGGCATCTGTGATGTCTTTTTTCAGTCCTTGCTGACCAGATCCTGCAATGTCACGCAGGCTTTGGGGAGGATGTGAGAACATGATGACATTCACACCTAGCTGATTCTGTGCCAGGTTCACAGGTTTGCAACATGAGTGTCTGCTTTCCTCCACCTCCCCAGCAGGGCCTTTTTTTAAGCATTTGTACCTCACAGAGACAGGAGGAATGGGATGCTCTTCAGGGACCACCCTGATTGGCCTCAAGGCAATACATGGTGCTCTCATTTCTTAAATTTCTATTTAAGCACCACCAACAAAGAAATTCAGTACATTAATACTGTGAACAGACTCATCCTACGGGAAATGAAGTATATGCTGGACATTGTTAGCTCAGTGTTGGAGAGCAGTGGACAGTACCAGGGGATGAGGATGGTCCAGATTCATGCCTGGGGCTCAGGGAGCATCCATATCCTTAAGCTGTCCACATATAAACCTTTCTGTCCCCATCTTTCTACAACTTGGAGGGGAAAGGGAGCCCTTTACAAGAATGTTGCTAAAGCTATAGGAGTTTCTGAAACACCAAATGAAGGATTTTTCTTTTTTGTCTAAAGTTGTTATTATCTCTTTCTTCCCCAACCAGTGATAACTTGTGCATTGGTTCAACTGAATCAAGTAACAGGGAAAGACAACTTGCTCTCTCAGAAACCATGCAAGTATGCAGGGTGTTTCTGTGCTTTTAGCCTCCTGGCTTGCACTAAAACCATTTGGGTAGTTTTTAAATGATGCTTCTGAATTTTGATACCAGGGAATCACTTGGCTTACACACGATGAGCTGAGTTTGAAAGCTGGCTAAGAGGGCAGCAGAATTTATCCCCTTAAGTTAAATGATTTGGTGAGAGAGGAGGTAAGTTCATGTTTACCACAACTACAAAGATGCTTGAGATGTTTATTGCCTGTCCCTGTGCAGACTGTTAATTTAAAGCTTCTACTTTTTTTTTAAGGACTGGAATTGGGTTCAGGGATCTCAAATAATAGCTTTAACCAAACCCATTTGAGTTTTGTGTGTCACCTTTACTCTCCTATATCACTCAGGTGGTTGTGTCTGGAGCTGACACTGGAAACCTTTCACCATCTCAGCACCAAGGTTTCCTTTTATCCCCGCTACTCCTAGCCTGACACGAAACAGCAACGTGGCATTAGGAGTTTATTGGAAGAGAGTTTGTTATCCTTACAGCTACTCAGTGAGATAAAACATGAGTTCAGAACTTTGTGAATTGCTGTCCCACAATGGAAAGACATGCTCACATATAAGAGTATTTTGGAGTATTTATATATAAAGATAATTCTGTATATTTGTCAAGTTAATTTCTTTGCAAGGCCAGAGGAGACACCAAAAACAAGTACAGCAAGATATTCACACTCTCTGTCACTTAGGGATGATCCCTGTTAATTCCTTTAGTTTAAGCCCTACCTGTCATGGCTAAGATTCCTTTCACTGTCTGCTGTCCCAACTCCTTTACTACTGTGCAGAGAAGCACAGGAGAGTTTGTTCTCAACCAAAAAGGCTGACAGACAAAGCCTGTGTACTTCAATAATAAATTTTATCTTAATTCCTCAGATGCTCAGTGCACATGGTGCCACTCTGTTAAGCCTATGCAGATACAAAAAAAAAGGAATTTCAAACCACTGAATGCTGAAATAAATTCACAGACCTCTCTTGGAGAGATTGGTTTGGCAGTAGAAACACAAAAACCTTGCAGTGCAGCTCTAACTAGTAAGGAAGTGCTGGGGGATCCATGATGGATGCTGTTAGTGGGAGAGAGTACAGCTCATGTTGCTTTGCCAGGGTCACCAGGTCAGAGAACTGTGGGATAAAAAATGGAAATTTCAGTGTCAGCTTCTGATAAGCTTTTGAGAGCAGTATGTACTGCAAAATCAGCATGGAGTGAATCTGTGCTGCCCCTGCCACGTGACGAAAAGTCTTGTGAACAACATCAGGGCAGGCTTTGGCTCTCCTCTTCCCAGAGACATGAGAGTGTCCCTGGCCATACTGACAGTGTCTTCCTAGCTATCTTCAGGGAACTATGGGCAGGATGCAGTGGCCCAAATTCAGATGCCCAAAGCCCTCTGAGACACTTCTGCATGTCCAGAGTAATTGTGTGGGGCTGACAGAGAAGACATGGCAACGCTGGGAGACCCTGACCCTCCTGTAGCAGCAGCTGGAGTCCAGGTGGGGTACCTGAGATTGTACTGGAAACCCATATTGAGGCCACTTAATCCTGCTGGGGGAGGAGATTCAATTTCAGATGAGAACACCTAAATTCAGGTATCAATGTGGGAGTTTGGTTCACTCCATTGCAGAGAGATATATTCTGCATAATCGATGAATCTAGAAATAGTTACTCCCTCTGAAACCAGGATTGACTTGCGTAAAAGCAGGTGCCTAATGCTATTTTAGGTGTTGTGGACTATCCCAGTTGGCACACCATTACTACACCAAAAAGAACACGGGCTTCCTCTATCTTGCATCATGTCTCCCTGTCTCGTGAAGATGTCTCATCTGCCCTGGAGTATCAAATGGCAGGAGGAGCCAACGTTAAGTGAAGACCATCCGTGCTGGTAGGGCATCTGAATTGTCCTCCAGGCTCCCTTGACTGCATCAACCAGATCTCTGCTGATTACAGTAGGAGCCAAGATACTAAATTTTTTAAGAGAGGATATAAGCCTGGCTGCCCACAATAAAGCTATCTCACTGACAAAATCACAGGATTTGGGACACTGAAAGGCACTTTTTATCCGCAGCTGGATGACTTATGGGTGCAACTGTCTCTGTACTACCCTTCTGTTACCTCCCAAAATGGCAGTCCAGTTTACAGGCTGAGGGTTACTGTTAAGGAATTTTTTCACAGTCCTTCCTGTTGTAAATGAACCCCTGGTATGAAGAGGCTCAAGCATCCCTTATTACCTAGAGAAGTGTGTCATCACATACATTCTAGCAGGCATTCAGCAGCAAAGTATGACATGAGGCAAGGGGCAGACTTAAACTTAGGTCTTCCCCTTGCAAGGTGAAATAGATGGGAAAGCATCTCTTTGGGAAATCCATCAGGTCTTGTGCTTGGACAAAAGGATTTGGGTTTGACTAATTGTAGCTATGGCTGGCAGCTGATGAAATGGAGATTTTACCATGGAAACAAAGCCACAGGGTAGATTTTGCCAAAGCCAAGTGACAGCTTAGGGTGGGATTCACAGGATATACATTTCAGACTTAGCTGCCCAAGTGGGGCTTGTGATTGCCATTTGTGATTTAGACTTTCTTCTGTCTGTGTCAGCCCTTGGGAGAAGTAACAGGTAAAATGGGATGGAAAGTATGTTCTCCCAATCAGTAAGCTGAAAAGGATTCTCTTCTCAACAGAAAAACATTCTCTTTCCCCCAGTATTCTCTTCCTGGGGAAGATGCCTCGGTAAATGTAGAAAGTTTTAACAGCTACAGAATAATCTGTATAGTTAATGTGATTGGTTTTAATTTTGACTACTGACTAGTAGCTGTACTTGCCATCCAGTCTATTCGTTGTGTAGCATAATTTCATAAAAGTCTCAGAAAATTGGGTTGCAATTGCTCATAGGCGGCCATTCTTCCAGCCCAATCCAGGAGCAACTATACTTAAACCATTCCTGGCAGATGTCCATTTGCTCTTTCAGACCACCAAAGAGGTGCAGTCTTCATTTTACAGAGGTAAAATGTGATGAGCAGACACCTGCTGCAGGGCTTGGGTTCAAGAATGAGAGCAGGTTTGCACAGTTTGGTTTTGTACAGCCTCTGGTTGAAGCTCCAAGTCAGAAGATCACTCAGCTGTAGTATAGTCCTTAAGAACATTCCAAATCCCATTAAGACAACTAAAATTAAATTGAAAAATATGTGTAAGCACTTTGCTGAATGACAACTGCAAATGTGTTTGAGCATGAGTTCAAACCTTGCCACCTTACCATACCACTTGGTGCCTCACTAGGCTGAGAATTACATGACAAGAGGTTGCTCCAATCCCTTACGAGCCAACAAGTTTCACAGGGAACAACAGTAGGTGTTGAGTGTCCTCTCAGTTAAACTGTGTTTCTTAGCGAGATTACGAGGAAAATGCTCATTTAAAGAAAATTAATAGAATAGGTAGGCAGATACATTACTCCCACCCCCACTAAATTTCAAAACTATTTCTAAACTGAAAATTTGACAATGTCACAGACATCTATGCTGCCAGAGGGCCACATGGAAGGAAACCTTGCTTTGGTATTTTTTTTTCCAAGCCTCCTCAGTCTGAAGACCGGACAAGAATGTGCTCACTCCTCAAACCCAGAATAAGATCCTGCAAACAGAGCTATATCCAGCAAAGTTTTAGACTCAGAATTATCTCCAGCATCTGTGCAGGAAACATGAGAAAGGACATTCTCCTTCTGTGGTTTACGATGTTGCTAATGAGGGTAAGTTTGCCTCCACTCCCTCTTGTCAGCTCCCCCATGCACACTCAAGCTGTTCCATCATTTCAAGTCCTCTCCTTCAACAGCAAAATATTAAGTGTTGTTTTCTAAAGGCTACAATCTAACAGGTCTCATGTGCTGTAGTACACCTGTAAAAGCAAGATTTGTCTAAGAGCATTCTCTGTGGTATCTGCCACTCTTCTCTGCCACTCTTCTTCTGTAGAAAGCCATATCACTGATTTGTGTGTTGTCCTACTAGAAAACACACTTCTCAAACGTTGCTGCTCATGTGATGGGAGAATTTGGGACCGGTTAGTCATTTCCTTAGTTCCTAGTGATAAAATACATTTCCAAGAGCAATGCTGGAATGACTATTTGGAGCATCATAGCACAACTCTTTTCAGTCAGCTGCTTTCTTTCTGGGATCAGGCCAGTAATAGCCAAAGCCACCAGAGTCAACTGAAAGTAGCCAAAGCAGAATCAAATCCCTTAAAAAACATACCACTTTCAATTTGTTGGTTTTTGGGTTTTTTTTTTAATGTTTGGCAAACCAAAAAGACAATCTGTAAATGTACTACTTAACTCACCCTGTTTTATAGGTTTACTTCTGCACTTCTAATGTAACATCTGGCTACACTGCTCTGAGTAGAAGACCTGCTCCTACACTCAGAAGCTCCTTCAATAAGGACCTTTGGTTTATTGGTTTTAAATTACAGCTCACAAAACACCAAAATTCTTACTAATAAATGCATAATAAACAGCAGAGGAAAAATATGTATAAGCTAAGCTTGCTGTGTGTAATATTTATCTTTTCAATTAAATTCACCAGTGAGTAATAGTGTTATATTATTTAGTGGAATGCCTTGGCAGTCTTGCCTATCACCCTTCCTAATGCTAACAGATACCCTGCATGGTCCAGCGAAGCGTAAGTCAATCTTCAGGTTCAATGCAAGGCAATATCCTGAAAGAAAAATTACTTTGGCGGGTTGTGATCAGCAACTTGAATTACAGCCTTGGTACTCGGAGCATCACACCGTTTCATTTAAGAAGCATGACCACATGTTTGGAGAGTGAGGACTGGTTTTTTATTTCATTGCAGAAGCCAAGTAAGAAATCATAAAGGCAGCATGATAGCAACAGGCTGCCTCATCCAGAGGAGTAAAAAATCAGAACCTAAGTGTTAAATATGAGAGGGAAATAATGATATATAGGTCAAATGTTTTTTATAATATGTATAATACTAATTATAACATTGGGCTGGTGACTGTTTAATAAGAGAGCTTCTGTGCTTGTTCCATTGCTCTGATCTCTGGATACAAATGTAGTATTCATTTTTTCCGTGGTGAGCACCAGCTTGTACCAGTTTATCAGAAACACTTAAATGACTGGTATCTACTGTCTCCAGAAAGGTCCCTTAGATATAATTTGGGCTCAGCAGTGCTGCCGAAAGGCGGGACATAAGTAAAGGCCAGGGGCTGTCTCACTTTGCATCCCTGTTGGGGATACGGATGAGGCTGTGGCTTTTCAGGCTCTGCCCTTGCTGCCAGAGCTGACCTTGGCTGAATGCATGGGGTTAACCCAAATGGTGCCCAGCACATGCAGGTAGAACCTGCTCCAGTTATTAATCCAGAGGAACAATAACAAGAGCCAAATGTAAAGCAGCAAGCCTTTTGGCAGAGCCAAAATAAACCAGGAAAAAGCATTCAGGAAATCTTTTCCCTGTCACCCATCAACAGGCACAGCAGGGTTGGGCAGGGGGACACCTGGACAGGGTTTGAGCCAGACAACACAAACTTAATGGTATGTGAAGTCACTTAAGAGTGGTGAGGAGCTGCCCAAGCACAGAAAGGGGAGAGGTGAGCCTTCCTGGTGTCCAAACAGATATTTCTGATCTGCTGTCTTCAAGGCCTAATTAGCTCAGGCTTAGTTTCAAATGAGCCAGGAGACCCTCCTGAGTCAAGCACCACAATGCCAATCACTCAGTCCTAGGTCTGACCTATTCAACCCTCCATGGGATGGAAGAGGACAGCCTGCATAGGCAACCGAGCTGGTTCCCAGCAGGTTGAGGGGTCCTTCAGGAGGGGAGCCACCACCAGCAAGCCAAGGCTTGTGGAGCTTGGCAGTGTAACACCCACCTGCTCACCCACCTCCACATCAAGATGTGGACACCTTTGGTGCAGCCAGCCAGCAGCTCCCTGCCATTGTAGGCAGAAGGTTTTGCTCCTCACCACTGCACCTACCTCCCCACCTGGATCCCAGCCTTTCGGTGGCCCTGGCACTCCCTGACAGTGACAACACTGAGCTTTAGCCCTCACCCCACAAGAGGGGGATCTTCTGCTGGAGAATGTTTGCCATGGTGGCCAACGAGCACCCAAGTGAGGGCAAGGAGACAGTGGTACTGAGTGGTGGGAAGCGGTGGGAAGGGGAACAGAAATGGAGGAGAAGGAAGAGGAGTGACATTCTCATTTCCATTCACCATTCCATGCTGGAGTCTCCCACCCTGCCAAGAATCCTGCAGCTGACTCATTTAAATCAACTCATTGGAGTAGTTGCACACCTGGAATAAAGCCTGTGTTTTGAGAGCTTGCCATCTGCAGGAGTGCTGCAGCCCCTTCTCCAGCCAGATTCAGGAGTACCTGGATCTAGCACATTTCCATTGTACGTGGGCAGCTTTAGAGAAGTTGAGAAGTCACCTCTCTCACCCATTTTCTTCCAGGACACTCTCCTTGCTCCTTGGCTAAAAAAGTCCACTGGCATTGTCTTACATGAAGAAAGACTCCCTTCACAGAAATAGGAGCTTCTTGTCATCTCCCTGCCTTAAAGACCTGCATTTAGAGCTCTGACTAGGTGCCTAATTAGTTGTCGTGGTTATTACAGCATTTCTAGTTCAAGAGGACAGTGAGTAACTCAGGCTGCCTCTTCTGCTGGAACGTGGAGGGAAGCAGTCACAGCACCTCACCCAGGCACCTCTGTCAGGTAGCTTGAGAATCCGGGCACCAGGACTATTGATCCTCTATGGATAGGGAACTGCAGTTCCCCTATGGAAAGCCATGACCAACAACTAGGCAAAATGCAATTTAAACATGCCTAAGAAGTGCTCAAGTGTACTACATATTGCATTTACAATGTAACTTGGCCTCAGCAGACCAGAGACTCTGGCCCTTCCAGGCCTACTGCATGGGTACCTAAGCAATTACATTATTTATTTTCACCTTTCCACTGTCACTTACTTTCTCTTACTGACTCAAGTACTGTTGAGTTTTCTAGAGTGGGGACTATGTCTGTTTGCTGTAAATCACTCAACATAGGGAGCTTTACACAGCTAGGTGTTCGTTTGTCCTGTGCAGGTGCAGATGTCCCATCTGGACAGGGATTTCACCTCCTTCAGACACAGGGAAGGAGAATAAGGGGTGATGAATCCTTTGAATTACAGACTTCAATATCGACTCGCTGTAATGTCTCTGATTCAAAGCCACCTGGTGCAAAGGGACACTTTTGTGCTGGAATGGAAACGCAGTCCTGTTGAAGTAAATGCGTTCACTATACAAACTAGGCTTTCTAATTCAATTATTTTATTGCACTAAGCCAGCACCCCAAATTCTAATGCAACAAAGTTCATGGTGGCAGAGATGTGGCCTGTCACTCAGGCATATGTAGTTCTAGGCATCACATAACACATGGCATGCTCATGTTATGGATGTACTAAAGAGCTTAGGTGTGACCTTGCTCCTCAGCAGCAAGCTCCTTTGGATCTGATGTGGATGTGATGTAGTTGTACGTAATCCCTTCTTCAGTTAAATATGGCCTGGAAAGCAGCTGTTTAATAAGCTGCAGATGCATTTAAGGGTCTTTACATTTAAGCTTACTTCTTATTTTAAAAGAGACTGGGAATGTTTATTTCTGTCAGAGAGTCCAACTCTTCACAAGTAATTATTCTTGCATCCTGGAGCTTCCCAGCCTCCTTCAGCAACTTTTCCTAAAATCCTTTGGCTTTACTGTACAGAAGGATCTTGAAAGTGTTGGGAATAATCTGTTCCTTTATCTCATATAGACGTATAACCCTCCTGGGATAGCCCTGCTATCCCATTCCATGCTCCTGAATATACATACACTGAAGAGAAATCAAGCTAAGGTTGAGGTACATACATCCATATGTGTGAACATGGACTCTACACACATTTCATTAAAAAAAAGACCTCACAAAGCCTTTGAGATACACCTATTTAAAAATTTGCAGTGAGCTTTTGGAACTCAGGTGAACATGTCTCACTTCAAGCATCCTTGAACTCATCTGGATCTTTAATTCTGCAGCTGGATCCCTGTGGCGCAGGGAAATACCCTGAAGCTGGACACCTGACACAGCCAGGCACCATCAGGCCAGCGCTCTCCTGACTCTGCTCCCCACACCTCTGAGGAAAGAGGAAATACTCTGGCATGGTCCTTCCCTGGGAAACTGAAACCTGAAGTCTGAAGCACACGTTACAGTCCTGCCGTTGCCTCTGCTGATCTGCCGGGAAGGTGCCAGAGCATTGCCTCTGATATCTATCATAGTGTCAGAGGTGTTAACATCCAATTACAGGAAAAAATGAGCTCTGCAACCAAGGTAAAATTTGATGCTGCCTTTCTGTAAGCTGGGAGATTTTCATTCCTGGGAGAGAGGATATTTTTCTCAATTATGAAGTAAATAAAATCACTGAGATGTGTTTTCATTAAATTGAAAATGAGGGCTTCTTTTAATGTGTAGTTACTCTTCCAATGCACAGGGGACATTATACACAAAAAGATTTTGCTAATTTTTGAGAGCGGGGAAATTAAACTGTCTAGCACTATTAGAGACTGAAGTTATCTTGATCAAGAGACTAAAGTTATCTTGATCAACATCTGAGACCTCTCTAAGTTTTGGAAACACAATTTACCTTTCTCCATTTTTATTTCCCCAGGAGGAATGCAGCAAGACTTTCTATGGGAACATCCTAAAGCAATTCACTGAAAGAATATAGGAGAGAGTGGGAGGAGGGTTGGGCAGACCTCACATGTCCACCTTCCCATGGTACATGGACATCTTGTCTCATAGCAGGGGCTGAATCACATGCTCGTGACTCCTGGCAGTCAGGAGAAAATGGAAAGAAGATGAACCTTCAAAGACTTGCTTCGGCAGCAGGAGTCCAGCTCTGCTCACAGTCCCTCTGTGAACTTGCTGCCCAGTCCCTAGGAGGGTGCAAGT
Source organism: Brachypteracias leptosomus (assembly GCA_013401335.1). Lineage (NCBI taxonomy): Eukaryota > Metazoa > Chordata > Aves > Coraciiformes > Brachypteraciidae > Brachypteracias > Brachypteracias leptosomus. The sequence continues at coordinate 46,059 of VYZX01032325.1, forward strand.
AGAGCATCCTTCCTCTCCAGTGACTGAAACAAGGACAAATCCAGCCATCATCTCTTCCCTCACAGCCCATCCCAGAAGCCTCTAGACACACCAGGGATGCCTCCTGCTGGCAAGCGGTTTGTCACCTCTCCCCACCAACTCGCAATGTCACTTTGAGCTAATGAGGACAAGTCAGTGGTGCTCACTTGCCCAGAAAAGGAGAGTACATCCAGGGAATGGGAACTGTGGGGTACAATCCAGTTGGGCTTTTGTGAGTACCTCTCTGCTGCTTGGGGGGATACCCAGGCATAACCGTGATGAAGTCACCTCATGCTTTTGGCAATGTCCTCCACAACTGTTGCCAGCACTGCTTTCCTTGCCCTTCCTGCAGGCAGCTGGCAATTTATTGATTACATTTGAAGCCTACCACTCTGCTAGGCAAGGCAGCCTGAAATTATCGTTTGAGACATGGTGACAATAGGGTAGGAGGCTCCTCCAAAGCTAGTCATTGCAAGCAGTTAGGGAAGAGGAACCTGAGAAGAGCTTAGTGCTATGCCAAGACCACTTCTGTCTCAAATACAGCCTCAAACATGGTCTCATATCATCAGAGCAAACTCCCTGACCTGCCCATCTCTGGTGCACACAGCTGCTTCACAAGCTGTCTGCTAATACTACGTGTATCGAGCATGGCCTGAGGAGCCTATCCAAAAAATCATGTTTCCTGCAGAACATTGATCTTGCAGCAGCAGAATGCTGAAAGAGAGGAGGACATGGCTGCTGACATGTGCAGCCCTGCCTCGATGCAGCCATTTTCAGAGGTTACCTGTAAGTCCTGCAGCACAGGTGGGGAGGTGCTACCCTCACCTCCATGGCATTAGCTACGCACATTTTGCCTAAGCTGCACACCAAATGCCTTTCAAAAATGTGGTGTCCCTTGCACAAAGTCTTATTTATTTCTATAAATCCCAAAGGACCGTGATGTCAGGGAGATAATACGTGTTGTTACCCCACCATGAATGCACCTTCAAGCTCATTATCCTAAGCACTGGTGATGAGCAGCATGCATGGGCTTCAGTCTAGGCTTCAAACCCTACCCCACAAATGAACAAAACTGCTCAAGCTGAGCTCCTGATGCAACATTTTACTGATTTGATGCTACCAACCTAGAAGTGTTTTTGACAGGCGTATCTGAAATTAGGGCACTACAGACATACCTCAGGCTGTTTTCACAGCACTGCTGCTCTTTCCCTTCTGGCAGGTTTTTTGATGGGGATTTCTGCCATCCAGGGAATATGTAGAGAATTTCCTGAAGGGAGCAGCTGACTGGCAAGGGATCCAGCCATCCTCAAAGCTGTCATGTGAGATTTTTCACGGGATGCCAGAGAGGGCACCAAAATCAGCAAGATCACAGATTTTCCAGGCATGGATTCCCAGTCACCCTACCTGTAACTATTAACACACGCATTACTTCACAGTGAACGCACTCTGACACCCCCCTTGCAGAGATGTGGCATGAGGCTCTCACAATATTTAATACCATTTAAGCTCTCAAAATAGGGCTTTAACGAGGCTTAAATGCTGAGTTTGTGCTAAACTTTCCAGAGGGAAGTTTATTTCATCCTGCAGGACTAATACTCTTGAACTTGAAAGCAAGCCTGGTATAAGTAAAAAAAAAAGGCGCAGTTTTATGTGTGCATAAGCATATTTTTACATATTTTTGTGGGTACTCTCATGTGCTGATATTTGAAAATGCACTCCATTAAATTTCTGGCCAAAGATTAAATGGCATAAATATAAACATGAGAAGATCTGGGGTTTTTTCTACTATATTTTATCGTCTGCAATGAGCACAACATTAGCACTGCAAGTGAAGAAGGGAGGGTTCCAAGCCTGTGAACATAGCCCACCCATGTGTCCATATTGCAAGTCTCCATCTGTGCCTACACTGCACAGAACAGAAAGCTTCACTGATGATCCCTGTGGTCCCTTGAGGCTCGAGATTCTCTAACTAGTACTTGTGGCTTGGAAAATCCTTTTATCTAAGGATAAAACTAAGACTGTGAATTAGATAAAAGATCTGCTGTCATATAAATGGTGTAGTAAACATACAGGTATCTTCCAAAGATGTGGTCTTATTTTCACAGCTACTTTGACACTGGAAAAAGTAAACTGGGAAATAGAAGACCTTTTTAATTAATATTTCATTTTTCCCCTTGCTTTCCTCAGCAGTTTCTCACCATCTCTAAGATGCAGAAGGAGGAAGCCTACGCTTACTATGCTCCTGCAGTTCTGGCTAAGACAAAAACTCAATAGGCTCCAGGAGGACCACCTACTTCTGTCCTGCAGAGTCCACAATAGGCCATCCCTATGGATGAACACCTAACTTGCAGCATGTGTATTAGCTTTACCAGCACAGCCACCACTTTGGTGGCTTCAGTGATCTTGCTGCTGAACCAATATCCTGCAGCATGTGCAGGTACAGCATAGGCCACATAGTATGAGAAACTGTTAGGACAAGTCAAAAATCCCATCTGCCACTGGAGGATTTAAGGCTCCTTAAGAAGAAAAGACAGAAAGACACAGAGAAAGAAAGAAAGCAAGCAAAAATGCAAGCAAGGAGAGGAAGAGAGGAAGGAAGATAAAGAGAAGAAAAAGGAAAGTTGAGGAGAGTGTCCTTGGAAAGGTATGTATCTACTGGAGGAGAAAAAGCAACACGTATTTGAGGTATTATCAGCCTCAAACAATAAACTAAAAAATCTAAGAAAGGTGCCAGAACAAGAACCCATAAGCACAGGAACTTAAAGGAGTACATCTCCTGAAACTGTGAAGTCTCTGTCTTGCAGGTTCCCCAGAATCTTTGGGTGTTTGTCCAGCAGGCTGGTGATGAGACCTCTCAGCAAGATCTGCAAGTCACCACTTGGTTTCACACAGTTAAAAGTGTATCCAGTAGAGTGGGCTGGCATAAGAAACACTTGGCTGCTGGGCTGCATCAAGAGAAGTGTGGCCAGCAGGTCGAAGGAGATGATTCTCCCCCTCTACNTGAGTACCAGTTTCACCACTTTGGTAACAAACAACATTGGGACACACCTGAGAGATGGCAATGTGGCATTTCTGACCACTCTGCTACCCCAAAATGTGGAGGTGGGTCTGCAAGAGTCAGAGAATGACAGAGTTGCAGAAAACAAACTCTTCTCTACAATCCTCCACTGAACCAAATCAGAAAGAGGACAGAGAGACAGACAGAGAGTGGTCAGTCCAGGAAAGAGAAGGCCCCAAAATGGCAAGTGTCCTCCTTCTTGATGGATTCACCTGTAGTTACCTAAGAGTCCTGCCTGGTCACAAGTCAGCACAATCTGCTCAGGCCAGGCCATTTGGTGTGCCCATAAACTGTGTCAGTCTGCAGCAAATCTGCCCACCCTGCCAAAAGAAAGGAGAAATGTTCTTTGGAGTTGAATAAAGGTGGTATGAAGCTGTAAGTGCAGTTCACTGTTAAACATTATGAGGCACTATTCAGTTTAACACAGGCAAGCCCTGGGACTGGGACTTTGCACATGAATACTTTGTTACATGAACACTTTGTCACATGAACATTAAAATAAGTATGCACTATCCTGCACTGTGTATGCAAAGAGAAAACAAGCAATCCATTTCAGAAGATATGCTTGGTTGGACACTTCTCCTAGGCAGATCGGGAGAGGACAAACACCTGACGTTAACGCTATTCTTTAATATATGTATAAGCCTACGGGGAGTGAGAGGGCTGAAGGGACTAAACAGATTACCTGGTGTGTTTGTACTGGCACAGCCTCTGCCTTCCCCTATTTGGAGTTGCATCACTGCAAACACAAGGATTGATGCCATAATGTGGTCTTAGAAGTTCCTGACAGCTACCACAGCAAATGTCACACAACGTTGCACTGGCAGGGCCAGGTCTAGATGACAGATCTGGCTTCTGATTCTCTCATTTCTATGGCCCTACCACTTAAAAGATATTTAACTGTAGCAATTTCAAAGCATCTACTGAGATACATCTCTGCTTCATCTCCTTCCATTGGGTCCCTCTAATATATATCAAAAGAAAGATTTAAAGAATTTTAATAGATTGATTCATTGATGTGAAATTGTTGCAAAGCCATTAGTTTCTTCCAGCTCTTCTTTGACAAATCAACTGACCAATCTCACTAATCAACTTCTCTGACCTCTTTCTTTGCTAATCCAGATCCATACCTGACTTGATTTAGACAGGGTACAGACCACATGAGATTCTATATCTCAGCTCAGCATTTGGACAAGGCCAAGAGCTCAAAGCAAATGGATCATCCAAGAGAATGACGAGTATATAAACATGGTTTGCCACAACTGACTGATGTGGCCACAGCACAGCACTGTGTTAAATCTGATTTTGATCCAAACTGAGGGCTGAAAGATCTCCCTTAATCTGGAAGTGATTCATTTTCTTCAGGGTCAAAATTCTAAACTCGCTGCCAGAAATCCTGTAGTTAATACCTTTGGAAAAACAAATAAACAAACAAACAAGCAACCAAACAACCCACAAAAACAAAATCAAAAGAAAAACCACAGAGAGAAAATACTCCATTTGGAGCATGCAAAATTGAAAGGACTGAAAGCAGCAATTAAACCACAAAACAAATAGCACCACAAATTCCATCCTGCAGATGATCTTTCCCTAGGTCCCCTTCTTACCATCCCTTTCATTACCTCTGCTCCTGTCCATCATGCTTTAAAGCACAAGGCCAAAACCTCACCATGTGCACACTGGCACAGGCGTGACACAGTTTGCCAAGCCTGCCTCCTTCTAACTTTATCATCATCTTGCCTCTTGACTCCAGGGATGGTGTGCCTGATGTCATTGCTCAGACATCCTCAGCCTGATTTGCTGCCATTGGCAAAGACCTACAAATTCCCTATGGAAATGAGTCCTCCAGCTTCTGAGTGTAATGTTACTATCCTTAGCATCTTCCCAGAAGGCTAAAGTGCAATGAACTTTTTTTTTGTGTGTGGCTGTTTTTGCTAATGGGATTAATTGGGGAACAGACATGTGAGAGACCTATGATCTTAGATCAATCTCCAAAGACTGGGCTTTGCTTGTTGAAGTAACCAGGTGATTGAGGCAAGGCTGCATGTCCAAAAGTTCAAAGGTTAAAACTGGGATGACTAGTCCCACATAAATAAAAGTCCTGGGATTCTACAGAATCTTTGAAGTACTCACTATGGATTAAATCCTGTGCTTCGTCTTTCTTCTAAACTTATTCATTTCATATAATCTATTGATTTACAAGATCTGAGGCAAAGAAGTGCCAAACGCACCTACCGGCTAAAATCTGTCATGTGGACTCTGGTAATTCGTTGTAACTTGTGGAAGATTTTCCACTTGGCAATAAACGAGTCCTTGTAAAAGGAAGGTGGATTTTGTGACATGCAACCCACAACTTCAAGAGGAGGTCAGGATACCTGACATGGTCAACTCTACATAGCAAGAAGTTCAGAGAAAAAAATAGGTTAGGACACATTTAATGGCATATCACAGAAGCACTTATGAGGCTTTGCTTTATTTAAAATCTGGATACCAAATGAGTCACATGTACAACATGAGTGTTACTACCTGTACCATTCCCAAATCTTCCAGCCAACCAAAGTCTTTGAAATGGCTGCAAAAGCCAGTCCTATACAATTTTGTAACAGCTTTGCTCCATTAATTTCATCTGAGTTCCAGTTGATGTGACACCAGCACAAGAGAAACACAACATAGTCAGAGCAGGTCTTTCAGCCTTATTCAAAAAGCATTCTTAGTTAGGTCACCATATAATGTTCAAGTTTCTATGCATGTTTTTCGTAAATTTATAGATTTCATAAATTTTACAAGCAAAACTGCAGAGCACAAACGTGTAGGGTAGAGATCACTGTCACCATACTCAAACATTACTTTTCGGGTAGCTGTAGAAGGTGTGAAGCACACTTGTAAGACCATACACCTTATTGGGATTGGAAGCTCCTGAACAACATTGTTTCTGGTTGGCCTTTCCTTGGGAGGGAGATGGCAGAAAGAAAGGAGGGTGAATGCAGGACAGCTGAGATGGAAAAAAAAGTACACAGAAAGTGGGGAGCTTCTGCTCAGTTGAGTGAGTATGGATACAAGGATCATAGAATGCTTTAGGCTGTAAGTAACCTCTAGAGGTCATCTGGTCCAACCTCCCTACACAAGTAGGGACATCTCTACCTAGGTCAGGTTGCCCAGAGCCCCATCAAGCCTGACCTTGAATGTCTCCAGGGATGGGGCCTCCACTACCTCTCTGGGCAGCCCATTCCACTGATTTATCATCCTCATACTAAAGAACTTTTTTCTAATATCCAAAGTAAATCTAGCCTTTCCTAGCTTAAAACCATTACTCCTTGTCCTATAGTTACAAACCCTTTTGAATAGACCTTTCCCTGCCTGAATGGATGCAAGGAAAGGGCAGAGGAAAGGCACTTCACCTGGTGATGCCACTGGTAACACAGGAGGGCTGTAAGGCAAGATATCATCTTTCTATAGTTGATTTCTCCTGTGCTCAGAAAAGAGATTTGTACCGAAGATATCTGACTCCAAGACAAGTGTCATCTCTCCAGATATGCTCAGATTGGTTTTAGATACGGCACTAAATGCAAGACTTCAAGAATGTCCACCTACTTGGATCACCAAGTGCAGCGAGACACTTATTCCTGAAACACTGATGCATGAAGCACACGGACTGAGAAGAATTCACAATTCACTAAGTATTGAGTGTAGCTTTGCATGACACCAGGGTAGATTTATGTTGGACATTAGGAAAAAGTTCTTTAATATGAGGATGGTTGATCACTGGCACAGGTTGCCCAGGGAGGTAGTAGAGGCCCCATCCCTGGAGACATTCAAGGTCAGCCTTGATGGGACTCTGAGCAACCTGACCTAGTTAGGGATGTCCCTGCTTATTGTAGGGGGGTTGAACTAGATGATCTTCAGAGGTCTCTTCCAACCCAATGCATTCTCTCATTCTATGATTTAAAATAGCTGGCAATAACCACATAAATGCTGCCCCACCTAAGACTCATCGAGCACAGTTAGGTGATGTCTGAACTGTCCTTTGGGCATGCTGTGAGCTAGAAGATGGCTTTAAGCAGTACAAACTCTTTTAAAAATTGTGCCTGGGGCCATCCATAGACACATTGATCAGTGTTCAGACATGTACAGACTTGTTTCCTTGCTTGCTAACACTTTTAGTGTGCATGTGTGTATGTATGAGTATGGATGTTTATATTCAAAAGTATATAGCTGGTAGTAAGCTAGATCCTGTTCTATGTGTAAATTCATGACAAATGTGTAAGTCAAAAGAGGAAAATAAGGAGAAGACAATAATTAAGCCTTTCAGCTTAACTTCAGTTCCTGGGCACTATTAAAGCAAATACACACTCATTGTGTACAGTGAAATCTACTTAAAGAAGAACAATATTCAGAAGGGACTTGCTAAGTTGTGTCAAACCAAATTATTTTTCCTCCTACCCCAGGGTAGCAGATTTTGTGAAGAGCAGCAGAGGTTGACTTTAGCAATCTGCCACTGCTTCCTTCTCTCAGACGAGAGGATCATAACATAATTTAAAACTTCCAACAGCACACGTGCAAAGCCAGAAAACACTTCTCAGTGATGCAAGTGATATTCTATTGGAACAGAAGAATAAATCAAAGAGAGTTCCGTGCGCTCCTTTCTGGAACTCACTATGTTTAGACATATCTTGGATTACAGAGTAGATAAAGTACTTCTTAGATGTACAAGTAACATGGGGCTGAAAGTGATTGCTGCAGTCCTTTGGAGAATGGAGTTAGAAGGCAAACGTCTCCATAAATGAAAGAAATTACCTGGAGGAATGATAACTGAGGAAGGTACGAGAGAAATCTGCAGAGCCTCAGAGTTACTCTCCAGTTGCCCATGCTCTGACAATTTATGGATAAACAAAGAACCTCATCTTCTAATTTGTGTTAATCTGTGGGAGTTAGAGAGGTGCAATGTCATTTCTACATCTTAGAATCAATTTATTAATGGAAGTGAAAACAGCCTAGGAGCTTGCAACAAGATGCAAAATGTACCGAGTTCCCATATTTACGGGATGTAACACAATGTTTATAATTATAAATAGCACTAATCTCCAGATAAGTAACTCACGTGGATGTCTGATGACATGACTGCAGAGGGTATCAATTTTTGGGACTGAGAATCGAATGTTAAAGAGCGTCAGATCTTAACACAATGTTCACAATAAAGGCAATCCTGGCAGCAGCCATGATGTTTTTTACCATCCCTAATCATGCTTATCTTTTGAAGAAGCAACAGAGTGAAGCTTCAGAGCAAAAACATACATGGAACTGAGTTCAGCATTTCAAGAGATTGTATTAACATGCCAAAATATTAATTCTTCCCTGGTAGCAGTGGGAGCAGAAAGGTTTGTTCCACTGACTCCTGGACAGGTCAGTTCACTGTCAGCCAAGAGGAGAGAATAGCCAGAGTGACCTTCTGCCAGAAGACCCTCATGCAGACCCAACACACAAATGAATTGTAACAGCTGCCACTGGAAAACAAAGTGGTTGCATTTATCAGGAACAATGAGGGAATACAAAATCCCTAACAAAGATGCTGAGAAATGTATAGCATCCAAAAGCTGCCACCCAGAAGCACATGTTATGATGACACCTTCCTTAATTAAAGGACCTTCCATTTAGCACCACAATTACAAAGCCAGAAATGTTCCCAGAGAGTATTGTGCAGTTCAAAAGGGTAAGTTTTTATGCATTACATTTATTACCTGTTGTTATCTGTGCTCCCAGAGTTAGTGATCAATATAATACTACAAGAAACATGTTTTCTGTACATGTCATAGTTTCATAAAATCCAGTATCTAAAAAATATACGAATACTTAATAGTTAATAGTTAATGATGGGTGGACATAACAAGAAAGGTGAGATCACAGGAAAAACTAGAATAATAAAACAATGATTTTGTTATCAATGTCAAATGAATGAATCGCCTAATAAATACATTTTATCAGACTGAATTATAGAATTACCACTAACAAAAATGGTTACAGCTTGGTTTGAGTAATTCACCTTCTGACTAGCCTAAGGTCCCAAGGGAGGTTACAACCAAGACAGTTTCTGACCTCGCTGGTGATCGCTGTCTGTATCTGCAGAATGTGAGCATCTGGCTTGCTCCTTCATCCTTCCTAGAGAAGGTGTCCAGTGCAAATAGCCAAGATCTCCAGCTCATCATAAAGACATGGGATCTACACATATCATGCTAAAATCCTGTATTTTTCTGCATGTTATAGTGGTTTTCTTATCACCTGCCACCACTTCCTCTTTCACACAGGACTTCAAAATCTTTTCAGACCCTTAAGAAGTATGATACAATAGTTAAAAATTAGTCAGCATTACGCATATCACTACTTTTAACTCAGAAAACTATACCAGCTAATCAAATAATAGCTTGCTGAATGCTTTCAGAAAATCAGTAAAGGTGATTTTGATACCTGTGCACACAGCACGTGCATGAGCTGCTGTGTCTCCACATCCTCAGGAAAAGAAAAAGTAAGGGTCTTGGTCAAAAGTCAAGTTTCTAATTTAGAGTGAGAGTTGAACTTTTAAAACAAATATGCATGTCTCCAGGCTGAAACAAAAAAGTAATATTGGTGGTCTTTTATTAAAAAGTTTAAGGAAAGTTTAAAAATTGCATGTTTCTGACCCCCATGCCCTTCAGCCTTTAGTTATTTGGCACTGAAATACAGGAAAAAAAACCCATCTTATTTTGTACATTTTTCTAAACAAATCTATTTTGACACAAGATTAGTGAGAAATCTGACAAGATTAGTGGGAAAGGTCATCTCTGTTGTTCCCCTTACGTATTAATCTAAACGTCTGGTATTTATAATCCAAGGAAAAGAACAGGGATTGCCTCATGCACTTCTGAAAGTTAACAGGAGCTAAGTTTAGATTGGGAATAATGTCATTCTTTGATAAACAGCCCCCATTTCTTCAAACCCAGCTGTCTTTGGCATATCAAATCTGTCAGAGGTGCTTACAGCACTATATAGGTTATTATAACACACAACATATATTCTCATTGAGACATATCAAATCACATACCTTTCATAATTTTCATGTTCAATGACAAAATTAGATTGCTACACATCATATTGTTTTCAGAATAAACTTCTGTTTCCAGGAGTGATGTAAGGTTAAATTTATACAATGATGCCATGCATGGTTTCTTAGATGTTTAATTAAAAACATTAACTCAGATGTTCAAAAAAGATTTATAACTCATATTTTCAAAGGTGGGAGCTTAAACTTAGACTCTTAATTCATATTTAAGCATGCAAAGAAAAGTAGTATGATTTTCAGTGACTTCTGGCAGTGAATACTTATGGATTTCAGAAGAGTTACTCAGCACACTTGAAAATCAACCCAGATCTACTTAAATGTTCCCCCTAAACCCACAGAAACCTAACTTTGAGTAGCTAGATATGAGAGTTGCCTTATATTGCAAAATTAAAAACCAATTCCTTCACACTGAAAGCAACAGATTTCATTACATAGGCAGGAATTAATGAAAACAGAATTTATCCATCATAAAAAATACATTCATGAGTTGGAATGTAATATATATATTTATATCTAAAGTTTCTAGTCTTTGATATATTAACAATACTTGGACCACTATAAAAGAGCCTTATCTTCCAGAAGGAAAGCTATTGCAAGAAAAGTGTGGCAAAAATAGACTGGTCCAACCTTATTCCCATGGACCAGAGAACAACAGAGTCTCTCCTTCCTCTACACATTTGACAACACCAAGCTGTGCGGTGCAGTCAACGTGCTGGAGGGACGGGATGTCATCCAGAGGGACCCTGACAGGCTTGAGAGGTGGGCCCGTGACAGCCTCATGAAGTTCAACAAGGCCAAGTGCAAAGTCCTTGCACCTGGGTTGGGGCAATCCCAAGCACAAATACAGGCTGGGCATTGAGTGGATTGAGAGCAGCCTTGAGGAGAAAGACTTGGGAGTACTAGTGGATGAAAAGATGGACATGAGCTGGCAATGTGCACTTGCAGCCCAGAAACCAAATCACATCCTGGGCTGCATCAAGAATTGTGGCCTGCAGGTCGAGGGAGGTGATTCTGCCCCTCTGCTCTGCTCTCATTAGACCCCACCTGGAGTATTGTGTCCAGCTCTTGGCCTCCCAGTGTAAGAAAGATATGAACCTGCTTGAGCAGGTCTAGAGTTAGGCCACAAAGATGATCAGGGCTGGAGCACTTCTCCTATGAGGACAGGCTGACAGAGTTGGGGTTGTTCATCCTGGAGAAGAAAAGGCTCTGGGGACACCTTACTGCAGCCTTCCAGTACTTAAAGGGGGCCTACAGCAAAGGGAGGGAGGGACTCTTTGTCACAGACTGTAGTGACATGACAAGGGGTAACAGTTTTAAACTGAAAGAGGGTAGCTTTAGATTAGATGTAAGGAAGAAATTCTTCACTGTGAGCAGGATGAGGCACTGGAACAGGTTGCCCAGGGAAGTTGTGGATGTCTCATTCCTGGAAGTGTTCAAGATCAGGCTGGATAGGGCTTTGAGCAACATGGTCTAGTGGAAGGTGTCACTGCCATGGCAGGGACACTGGAACTAAATGATCTTTAAGGTCCTTTCCACCCCTAACTATGGGTCTATGAATCTATGATTCACATGTTCATTTGCATTCCTCTGGAGACTACCGGGAGCCTACCTTGAACACTGTGCTTATGCAGAGAAGAGTTTTAAGTATTGAAAGAAGATTGGGGCTAAGAAAATGAACAGAGAAAACAGGAATTAAACTGTCAGCAATCAGCAAAAGAAAATAGTTTTCCAGTACAGAATCACAGAATCACAGAATCACAGAATGTCAGGGATTGGAAGGGACCTCAAAAGATCATCTAGTCCAATCCCCCTGCCGGAGCAGGATCACCTAGATGAGGTTACACAGGAACATGTCCAGACGGGTTTTGAATGTCTCCAGAGAAGGAGACTCCACAACCTCCCTGGGCAGCCCATTCCAGTGTCCTGTTACCCTCACTGAGAAGAAGTTTCTTCTCATATTTAAGTGGAACCTCCTGTGGTTCCAGTTTGTACCCGTTACCCCTTGTCTTATCATTGTTTGTCACCGAGAAGAGCCTGGCTCCATCTCCGTGACACTCCCCCTTTATATATTTATAAACATTAATGAGGTCTCCCCTTAGTCTCCTCTTCTGCAAGCTAAAGAGACCCAGCTCCCTCAGCCTTTCCTCATAAGGGAGATGCTCCACTCCCTTAATCATCTTTGTAGCCCTACGCTGGACTCTCTCCAGCAGTTCCCTGTCCCTCTTGAACTGAGGGGCCCAGAACTGGACACAATACTCCAGATGAGGTCTCACCAGGGCAGAGTAGAGGGGCAGGAGAACCTCTCTCGACCTACTAACCACCCCCCTTCTAATACACCCCAGGATGCCATTGGCCTTCTTGGCCACAAGGGCACATTGCTGGCTCATGGTCATCCTGCTGTCCACCAGGACCCCCAGGTCCCTTTCCCCTACACTGCTCTCTAATAGGTCATTCCCCAATTTATACTGGAACCTGGGGTTGTTCCTGCCCAGATGCAGGACTCTGCACTTCCCCTTATTGTATTTCATTAAATTTTTCCCCGCCCAACTCTCCTCAAGGACCACTCTGAAAACGGCACGTGAATAAAGTAGGAGAAATACAGAAGGTGGACTGAAGAAGGAGGAAATTTGTTTTTAAAAAGAGACTGCAAAAATCAGACCAAGAAAGATGCAAAACAACACCAAAAATATAAACTATATCAGAGCACATAAGCATCCTAAGTACAGGAAAGAAAGCAATAAAGAAGAAAAAAAAAAGACATTTAATAAGATTTTCTTAACTCTCTTTCTTCTTTCTCTTATCCCTGTGTTCTGAATACAGGTTGAGGTTTGGAATAACAAATCTCCTCAGTCCCCCTTTGCTAAGTATCTCACCCATAAAGGTTTAATTGGTGTTAAGTAGTAATTGGAATAGTGTCATCTCCACCCACAATAAATTAATCTGGCATTACTCTGAAGCATTTTCTTTCCCCTGGTCTACTGGATTCCTGAAATATGAGCTATGGCTCAAGGAACTGCTACCTCAACACCATCTGCAGTTCAGTGACCTGAAACACGTACAACTCACACAGACTGTGCTGGTGCCCTTCACTCAGCTTTAAGCTTCTGCATCTTTACATTTTTTAGGCAAGGTAGAAATCCAGACAAATAAAGCTCCCTGTCTTTTTCAGCTTGATAACAGCTGAACTTCTCCAGTTCTGCCCTTAACACTTACATTTTATGATAATAATGCCTGGGCTGGGAATTTGCCTGTGAGGCTGGCAGTCCTCAGACAGCAGGAATGGTGACTGAGATAGCGGGTCCATCTGAGCTGCCCCGCCAGGCTCGCTTCTCAGGGGGCAGCAACACTTGGATCCCAGAGTTTGACAATATCCAGCCGGCAGAGTGACAGCAAGACACTCAGAGCATGAGCCAGAGCATGCTTATTATCCAGCAGGTGGAACATGTGAAAAACAAAGTTACACTTGGTGATGATATCTTCAATCAGCTAAGCAATAGGGTATCCTAATTTATATGAATTTTATATACTGATGATGGAAGAAAACATGATCCCTGACTAAATACCTCACCAGAGACAATTTTATATATATATTTTATCTGCACAGTACTCAATATATAAATACCACAAGCATTCTCATAGAATATTGGTGCCGTCTTCCATCAGTTTAAGGCTGTTCTGAATACACTAGGGTTTTTATTGTACAATAAAACACAGCCCAGGTGATAGCTGTATGTTGATGCCTAACACACTAGTTGTGTAGTCTGTCTCTTCTGTCTGTGAATGCCATGTAGATCCAGGTGTGCTGACAGAAAAACCATCCGACGTTACTCCATGCACTTAACTGGTAGTAAGGATCGTATCTGTACTCCTCGAAGTCAGTGACAGCCTGACTTTCCAAGCAATTCTTAAGTAATTGCTTTTATTTCTTCTGAATTATTGCTAGCAGTCTGTGTTTTCCAGGTATAGGTGAATAAAAACTATTTATGGGGACTGGTGTGAACTCTCCCAGCAGCGTAACCCAGATCTAATTAGTTCAGTAATTAAATAACCATCATTTTTTAAATTATCTCTAGTTACCATGATTATTACACTTTGTTTCATGATATAGAATCATAGAATGCATTGGGTTGGAAGGGACCTTCCAAGGTCATCTAGTCCAACCCCCCTTCAGTCAGAAGGGATGTTTTTTATTAGATCAGGTTGCTCAGAGCCTCATCAAGCCTGGCCTTGAACGTCTTCAGGGATGGAGCCTCCACCACCTCCCTGGGCAACCTGTTCCAGCATTTCACCACCCTCATAGTATAGAACTTCTTCCTAATGTCTATGCCAACAGCTTTTACAAATATAGTTCTTAATGCCTGATGCCCGTATGATGGGCACTTAACCATGTCATTGTGGAAAGGCTGGCAAGTCAGGTGCTCGGTTGCCAAGTGCTCACCAGACATGCCCCAGGTCCTCTGATTTCTCTCAAGTGTTAGTTCAGAGGTGCCTCCCTGCAAAGTGCCACTGCCAGTGACTCCCCACACAGTTCCACCCAATCCCCATTCCAAATTCCCTCCAGCACTGTTTCTGCCTGGAACCAACACCTGCTGGTGTTGTCCCAAATCTGGGTTCTTTACCTGGTGTGCAAGCCAAAACCACACAGAGTGGAGGTATTTCAAGTTTATTTCATCGATAAGCATGGATGGGTGCCCATCCCAAGACAGCACAACCTAGCTCAAGAAATGTCTATATTTATACACTTGGCATTTTACATTAAAATAACTAAACATATTCATTGTTATTCTTTTTATTGATTGGTTCTGATTTCCTCGCTTCTCATTTAAATCACTGCGCAGACTCTGTTGTCCTCTTCTATGGTTTTCTTTTGAGCAGGCGGTATAATTTGGGTAGGTGGTCCATAAGTCAGTGGTCGCAATCTGCCCCCGTGGGAATTACCTCTCGTCTCTTTCTGCCCAAATCTTGGCAGTTTCAGGCAGTTCTTCATGGTTTGCCAACCAGCCCAATGGTTCACCATTCCTTACCTTCTGACAGGAATATCCTTCTTACCAACAAAGCCACATTGTCTAGTAGTTAGTCTTAAATCCAGTCTTAGGTTAATCATGTCTAATTACTCTTTCTTTATTTTAACTTCAGGTAAATCACAGAACTACAGAATGGTAAGAGTTGAAAGGGACCTCTTGAGATCATCCAGTCCACCCTCACTGCCAAAGCAGGTTCACCTGGGGCAGGCCACACAGGAATGCATCCAGATGAGTCTTGAAAGTCTTCAGAGGAGACTCCACAACCTCCCTAGGCAGCCTGTTCCAGTGCTCTGTCACCCTCAGAAAGAAGTTTCTCCTCGTGTTTCAGTTTGTGCCCCTAAACCTATCACTAGGCACTACTGAAAAGAGACTGCTCCATCTTCTTGACACCCACCCTTCAGATATTTATAAACATCGATCAGATCCCCTCTCAGCCTTCTCTTCTCAAGGCTAAACAGCCCCAGGGATCTCAGTCTTTCCTCATACAAGAGATATTCCAGTCCCTTAATCACCCTTGTAGCCTTCCATTGGACTCTCTCCACTAGTTCCCTGTCGCCCTTGAACTGGGGAGCCCAGAACTGGACAAAATACTCCAGATGTGGCCTCACCAGGGAAGAATCAAGGGGGAAAGAGAACGTCCCTTGACCTGCTGGTCACGCTCTTCTTAATGCACCTCAGGATACTGTTGGCCTTCTTGGCCACAAGGGTACATTGCTGTCTCATGGTGAACTTGTTATCCACCAGGCCTCCCAGGTCCTTCCCTATGGAGCTGTTTTCCAGCAGGTCAGCCCCTAACCTGTACTGGTGCATTGGGTTATTCCTCTCCAGGTGCAGGACCCTACACTTGCCCTTGTGGAGCTTCATGAGGTTCCCCTCCACTCAACTCCCCAGCCTGTCCAGGTCTCACTGAATAGCAGCACAGCCTTCTGGTGTGCCAGCCACCCTTTCAAATTTCATATTATCAGCAAACTTGCTGAGGGTACACTCTATCCCTTCATCCAAGTCATTAGTGAAGATATTGAACAAGACTGGACCCAGCACAGACCCATGGGGAACACCACTAGAAACAGGCCTCCAACTGGGCCCTAATTAAATGGGGCTGGGGCTGTACAGGGGACCTTCAGCAGCAGCTAGTAAGAAACTGTTGTTTCAACTGCATTTTGTATTTTATTTTTGTAATTAATACGTACTTTAATATAACACCGGTACCGTCATCAGCACACCTTGACCCTGCCCAAGGAGGCTGCACCCCCTCCTCCCACTCCCCGCTGCGCAGCCACCGCCACCCTGCGCTATTAACTGCCCCCCGCCTCGGCGGAGGCCGGCAGCCGAGCCCTGCCCCCCGGGGCGGGGCCTTGCCCCCCTGTGGGCCAATCAGACGCCACGGCAGCCTCCCCCACGGGGAAGCCCTCTTCAAGGGGCAGGTTTGGGGGCTGTCACTCACGTGGCGTCACGGGGCCAGGATGCGCGGGCAGGCAGAGGTATGGCCGCGCTCGTCCTCAGTCCACCCTCGGGGTTGGCGGTTGAGGGCGGCTCGCAGGCCGGGCTGCCCTCCTCGGCCCTGACCTGGCGGGCGCTTCCTTAGTCCTCCGAGCCCTCGGGGGAGCCCCGGGGGGTTACAGGCGCCCAGGGCTCTGGGGCAGCCCCCGCTTGCTCTGGGGAGGCTGCCGCGCTTGGTCCGGCCCAGCAGCTGCGGCTGGCGGCGGAGCAACCGCCTGCGGGGTGCTTGAGACGGCACCCTCAGTACTGTGTCCGGTTTGGGGCGCCACAGGATAAGATGGACATTGAGGTGCTGGAGTGGGTGCAGAGAAGGACAGTGAAGCTGGTGAGGGGTGTGGAGTATATATTTTATGAGGAGCGCCTGAGAGAACTGGGACTGTTTAGCCTGGAGAAGTGGAGGTTGAGAAGTGACCTCATTCCTCTCTCCAGCTACGTAAAAGGAAGTTGTAGTGAGGCTGGTGGTGTTTCCTTCTCCCAAGTAACTAACGACAGGATGAGAAGAAATGGCCTATTAGGAAGAAGTTCTTTACTGAAAAACTGGTTAGGCACTGGAACATGCTGCCCAGGGAAGTGGTACAGTCACCATCTCTGGAGATGTTCAAAAAAATAGTAGATGTGGCACTTCAGGACATGATCTAAGGATCAGGGAGATGTTGGGGTGAAGGTTGGACTTGATGATCCCAGAAGTCTTTTCCAATGTAAATGATTCTGTGATTCTATGGGCCTGTTCTGCCCCTGGGTCTGTCAGGCCCCGCAGCCAGTGGATGCTGCCATTCCTGTCTGAGGTGCCTCTGGAGCTGGGCAAGCTGGGTTGGGGTGTGTGTTTTGCTGCCTCTGGCTTCCCACGAGAGGTGTAAATATGGCTGTTGACCAGCTGAGCCCCACCTGGGCTGGTGTAGCCACTGAGCAGTAGCTTGGTAGTCTGGTAGGAAGCAGCAGGTCTGACTGTTCAGACTTCTGCCCATCTCTGCACAGACACACGTGGCTGCTGGTTGTCCCACACTTCCAACTGTCATCCTCCGCCTAGCATCCTCCACCCACTCAGCTTGGCAGAGGTAAAGGTAGCAGCTGACTGACAACCAGCCTCCTTCCCTACCCAGTGCCTCTGTAGGACCACTGCCAAGGAAAGCCTTTGGGAGGCACGAAATAGTTTTTAACCCCAGCCCTGGGGTGTTTTCCTTTTTGCTTTCAGAAGCTGCAGCACCTACAGGGGCACTCGTGCTGACCAGGCCCCTTTCATTCAGCAGCACATCAGCTGACCTCGAGTCTCATTCAGCTCCTCTAGATGTCTGTCACAACTGGAGGCCCTCTGCCTGGCTTTGTCTGCACCTGTGCTGTCTCTCTCCTGTCCCTGAGGAAAGTTCAGTCTTTAGCTATATGCAGGCTGCCTCTCCACTGAGTGGTTACTGATGTCTAATTTGGAAACCTTTGTTGGGCTGTGTCTCCATGTCTTATATTTCTGTGGTTTAGGCTTCTAGTTAGAGAGTAAGTGCCTTGCTTATCTTAGAATATCAATTATACAAATAAAGAAAATATGCATCTTGTGACATCTCCCATCACTTCCTATTGAATACTTTTCTTATAGTTGCATGTCATATCAAAAATTAGTGTATTCAGATTCATTTTTCATAATACTGTTTTGGTCTTTTCCTTGTGTAATCAAGCTTGTACATGGATCTTAGAGCTACAGGATTAAACATCTGCTGC
The DNA here is from genome assembly GCA_013401335.1 of Brachypteracias leptosomus. Taxonomy (NCBI): domain Eukaryota; kingdom Metazoa; phylum Chordata; class Aves; order Coraciiformes; family Brachypteraciidae; genus Brachypteracias; species Brachypteracias leptosomus. The sequence goes on from VYZX01032325.1 coordinate 64,456, forward strand.
CACCATGGAATTCTCTTAATGCTATATACTCCGTGTGGCTCTACAGACACAAAGTAATATGGTTGTAATAAATATTTAGGGGCTTCCTCATTTTTTTTTATTTTAATAATGCCTGTGAGAGATGGGAGATAAAAATACTTTTTCCACTATAGGAAGCTGTAATTATAGAAGAGTTCATTTCTCTTATTTATTTTCAAGTCTTATGGAAGACATAATTTTTTTACTGTGGAAGACTTAATATTCAAGTATGGCAGATAGCTCTCGAACAGCTAGTTATAGATATATAGAGAAGGTAAGAAGCATTTCGGTTTATGCCTTGAAGCATCCCTTGAAGTTAGGGATGCTTCATTTTCTAATGATAAAAATAAGGTGTGGAGTGATAAAGTGACTTGGCCATTATTGCATGGAAAGTCTTCAAGCCAGAGGTAGAGTTACTCACTTAGTACTCTTAAACAGAAGAAATAAAAGTGGACTTGCAATTTTTTTTGTTGTTGGATTTTTCTTCATCATAATGTGTAGGCTGGGAAAATGCTTTTTTAGTTAAAAAAAACCCAACCTGTTTTTTGTTTCATTTCTAGGTTAAAGTGAAAATACCTTTTGGAAACAAATATCTTGATGCTATCTTTTCTGTCCCAGAGAAAAAAACAACATATGGAGTGATTCTTACCCATGGAGCTGGAGGAGATATGAATTTCCCTCACTTAGTGTCTTTGGCAGCCTGTCTTGCATCCCATGGAGTTCTGTGCCTCCGGTTCACTTGTAAAGGCCTTAATGTTGCCTATAGAGCTAAGGCCTTCAAAACAGTTGTGGTAAGAAATGACCAAATTCTGCCAAAACCTAGATCCATGGGTGTCATCTTCTGGGTTTCTTAAATTCTGGCCAGAGATAAGTCAAGCAACAGTGGAAAAATCAGAAGCAATGATTAGTGGAGCACTGCCTGCCAACAGAAACAGCAGGAATTATTTTTGTATGGGCAGTAGCTGGAACAGCTGCAGTGAGTCTGTCGGTTTGAGTTCAGGGAGAGAAAGAAAAGCTTGAGAAAAGGATGCAGAGAAAGCAAGGGTGTTTTGTAGAAAGGTTTACAGCTGGGAAAAGTTACAATATTTAGGATAGAAACAAGAGGTAGGTGTTCTGGGAGGGCTTGGTGAGGGGAAGGGGATTAAGGGATACAGCTTTGGGAGTGGTTTTGAGAGGAAAGAAACTAACCAGGGAATTTTGCTGGGTCTCTGGGCATTGGCAGCTGGGGGAGACTTTAGGGAGGAGTAGGGAACTCTGGGTTACAGGACTAGTTGAAGAGAAAGAGATTGGGAGTAGCAATAGAGAGCCCTAGAACCTAAACGGTGTTTGGTTTTAAAATCACTTTAGACTGTTACTGTGCTTATCTCCTGCTTCTGCTACCTTAAGATGTTCTTATATATGCAGATTTTGTTAAAACCAGCAACCTTTTGTTATAATAGTGTCAGCTTAGAGTATCCTCCTCTTCAGGATTTTTCTCCTGATTTTCCCAATTCTGACTGAGGCATGGGAAGGTAGCTTGAGCACTTTGCACTGAGCATCAGACATTTTTGTCAGGGAACTACATCCAGTTCTTAAAGAATTAGTTTACATGATGTCATTGTGGATATATGTACATTAATTTGAAGTTAGACTTTGCTACCTTTAATGTGCATCCATTCCTTTTTGAAGAAGTATAATGTTGATTTATATTAATATGCTGCCATGTAAAGGTCATCTAAAGGCCTCCACATCTGATCAGTTATGTGAAAACTGAAAAACTTGCTACTGAGTTTTATCTTTTCTGTGAGACATAACTGATTGTGTCTCAACCTTTTGGTTGGAAATACCTGACCTCAGTTTCAGTGAAAGGTGTTTTTGCTAACTTACTTTATCTTTTCATGGGCTGAGAGTGTGAATGTGCTCAGTTACTGTAACCAGGTTGATACACGGCCATCAGTTATGTTTTGGTAACTTGATAGTGCATCTGAAATTTTAGATTGCTAAGAGCGATTTAATTGTGTTTATTATGTTGTTGTTTCTGCAAAAAATGATGGAAAAACAAGAGAGCAACTTGTATTTGTTTGTTTATCTTCTGGCAGTGCTGAAAGAGCCTTCCCCAGCCCTCCAACTGTCCAAATTCTGTCTTGTAATGCTTCTCTTTCTCTTGTTTCTTTAGGAATACTTAAAGCTTTCTGATGATTATAAACTTTCAGGTGTCTTCCTTGCAGGTATTGTTTTTATTACCTATAATTTTCCCTCTTACACTGCTTCTCATGACAGCAAACTGCCACTACACCGTTTTTGAAGTCCCACTTTGGTAAGAAGTGAATGAGCAGATGCAGGTGACAGGTTTCAGTCTGAGGTGGGCCCTGGCAGCTTGTTGTCTAATGTGAGAACAAGCTGAATAAACTCCCACTAATCAGCATTGCCTGGGGAGAGCAACTCAGCCATCAGCTGGCAGATGGATGCTCTGTAACCGTCAGTGATTGATGAGCAGTTTGCTGCCAGCCCGGGAGCTGGTGGCTGTGTGGGGCAGGGGTGCTGCTCGGCTCTCGGGGCTGGCTTGAGCTGTGCTGCTTCTCGGGTCCCAAAGGGACCAGGTCCAGCCTGCTGCTGTCATCTGGTCCTCTTGGGAGCATGGCTGTGCAGACTTGTTCACCCTCCTCACGATGCCACAGGTCTCGCTCCAGAATGAGGAAGGGAAGAGCAATAGACCAAGTTTTCCAGGTACTTTGGGAGGGAGCTTCCTTGTCACTTGTAAGTGGCAGGGAATGAGTTCTCTGATAATCCAGTGTACTTCATAACTGCAGGTCTTGAAGAATCCTGGTTACTGGTAAATGGAAAACTTTTTTCCCAAAACAGGTGTTGGTAGATAAAAGTTAGTGGCAGATTAAAAAAATCAGTTATATTATGTGACAAGGGAAGTAGATGGGTGTGATTAAGAATAACTTGATATGGGAAGCTCTGAATGTTCTCTAAGTGAAACCAAACCTGCGCTGATGCAAGATAATCCCCCTGGAATCAGCCACTTCTAACACTCAATTACAGAGCATTGTCAGCTCATATGCCTCTTCTTTGAGGAGATAACTTTGATACCTCCTTGCTGTTACTGGCTGACCTCATGCTACAAGTTCACACTTTTTTTTTTGTTTTTTCCCCTCCCCTTTCTACTTTTACTTTTAGGCTCAAGTTTGAGGTGTGCATAAACACTTGCTGGATTTATTTTGGGAGTAAAATGCATGAAACTTCATTTTTAATTTGAGCAGATTAAAATTGCATGGAAAAAATGATACAAGATGATAGCATTGCTGTCTCAAATTTCAGAAATCTGGAGCGTAGGGCCTGCCTTCTTCCCCCCCTGCTCCCAGGATGGGCTGTTGTTCCTTCCAGTATTGTACAGGATCCTTCTCCATTTATCTCTTTTTCCTCCTTGTTTTTTAAATGGGGATATGAAATCACAATATAACCAGGTAAATATTTTAGCAGAAAATGTTGAAATTAGGATTAATCTCTTCCATGAAGTAGATGAAGACAAGCATCCCTAGCATTTTTTGCTACTGGCACACTGAAATACTCAGTTGGATTGGGTTTAGGAGTTGTTTACTTGAACAGAATGTAGGTGAGGTGACAGCAGATCTACTTTTTTCCTTTATTTTAACATGGGAGACAGGCCGTTCCATGGGCTCACGAGCTGCTGCCTCTGTGATACGTCAGCTTAGCCAGGAGGATAATGATGATGATGACTTCATTCAAGGTCTAGTTTGCTTATCTTACCCACTACATCGACCAAAACTTCAGTCCAAGCTCCGGGATGAAGATTTGTTATTTATCAGGTGCCCGGTGCTGTTTGTCTCAGGATCAGCAGATGAGATGTGTGAAAAAGTGAGTACTACTGTAAACCCTGCCAGAAAGCAGCAGTGTGGAAGAACAAGAATGTGTCTGAGTGATATCTGTAATGGTGTACACAGCTGTGACTTTGATTAACAGCCTTCTTTAAATATATATATATATATGTATATATTTATAAATATGTGTGTGTGTATATATATCTCTCTCTTCTGAAAGAAGCCATGGGTAGGAAACTTCATTGGACTTAAGGAAGCCTGGGGATGCTTCCTTTTGCTGCTTACAACTTCTGGATCATGCTTGATCATCCACAAAACTCATCTTTGGGCCACTAAAATGCTGCTGATTTAAATGTCTTGTCTTTTTTTTGAGAGGGCTGTACAAATGAAAAGCAGCCTGTGGGAGGAACGAGTTATTGCTGTTACTCTATTTTAACCATTTCAGGCTACAAAACAAACATATGGTGCTCTGCTAACAATTTCACATTCATCACATTTTCATGACAAATTCTAGCAAAGCAGCTCCACCCACAAGCCAGACTTCTGTAGTAGAAAGTGATGTTTTTATAGAGGTGAAGAACAGGTGGGCAGAGATGTTTTACAGTGCCTCTTCTGCCTTCTTTTCTTGCAAATAAGTATTTATTTGTTCTTAAACAGTCCATCTTGAATTTGGGACTGGGCATAACCAGCATTTTCTATGCTTTGACAGTTTCCAAGTAGTCACAAGGCTTTTGTGAGGAGTTGTCACAAAAATAAGTGAGGCTAGCAACCAGCAGATCCTTGGAGCACCTTCTTCATAGGGAAGTCATTAAGACTTTCTGAGCTGGTTCTTGGATCTGTTTGCTGAGAAAACTGAACAGAAGCCAGTCTCCAGGGAATTCTATTGCTACTCTGCCACTGTAGTCAAATCTGACCAAAGAAGTTCCGTCATTTTATTGCTAGTATTGCATCTGTCAGTAAAAGTGAGTTCCTCCGTCTGTGGGGCTCAGGGTTGTGACCTTTGCAGTTCTTCAAGTTCTAATTTTCTGCTGTTCTGTGTTTGAGTGAGGGTGAAACTTTGAGCAAATTCTGTTCAGGTCATCACATCTTTTCTATCAGGACGTTTTTAATGTGCACACAGATCAACTGTGTTTGTACGAGCTGCCTATTATGCGCAAAGCAAGAGACATCTACGAGTTGCACAGTTTGTACCAGCTGATTCTCTAACTTTTCCATTCTTATTTTCCTCATAGCAATTATTAGAAGGTGTGGCAAGTAAAATGAAAGCCCCTAAAAAAATCCATTGGATTGATAAAGCGAACCATGGGATGACAGTCAAAGGACGAACAACAGATGATGTCATGGAAGAAATAAATGCCCAGGTTTTTTCTTGGCTTAGCGAGAATGTTGAACTGGAGCACAAATGATTTGCAGTATCTTCATTTAGCCTTTCCTAAATGTGGCAAGTAAGAGATTATTATTTCTGAGGTGTATTTTTTTAAACAGATATTTTCAGAGGTCTAAGTGTACATGCAAATAAAATGTTTTTGTATGAGTGAAAATTATGCAAAACAATAAAAAACTTTTTAAAGAAAGGCAAGAAACTTTACAAAATATTTAATATAATGGCAGCAGTTTCCTGTGCTTCTATGCAAGTAACTTCGTGCTCTGCATTACCAAGTGAATGCTTCTGACTAATATTTGAAGTAATATACTGGAAAACTGTTTTGACAGCAAATCTTTAGGTGCCTTTTATTTCAGCATGTATTACTGATGCTGTCCTTGTTTGAAATTAAAACCTGCTGAGTTGTACAATTCTGGGAGCACAAGGCAGGATGGGATGACCTGTACTGCTCTGCCTTGGTGCCACACCCTGGGGCTACCAATGTGCTTCAAAACTTGTGATGTTGGACAAGGAATCTCTCATCATTTAATGTCAATCCCCTAAGGAGCCAGATTCTGGCAGTGGGAGGAGGAGATGATGCAGGCATGGTTGTGCATCAGGAGCAAAGAACACAGGTCACACTTTTGAAAAGTCACCCTTCAGCAGCTTCCCTTGCCTAAAGGACCGGTCACAGAGGCCCTTTGGAGAGATGGAAGACCATGAAATGAGACCTGATAAAAGGCAATTATGTTTATGCTGGTGGAAGAACTGGAGGAGGAAGCTGCACAAGGCTTCTGTCAGGAGGGCTCTGATAAGGCAGGTGAGGATCTAGGCCTTGTTACCCATTAGCAGTAGGAACTCAGGTCTAGTGCTATTAATTCTCACATTGCCAAAGAGACTTGAGTTTCACAGACAAAGCATCTGTGAAAAATCATGTAGAACTTAAACCTTTTATCTAATATTCCTAAAGTATTCAATAGAACCATGTTTTTTCTTCAGGTTAAAAAGATATAAGCCCCAAGTCACAGTCTTTACTGGTTATTTCGGAACAAAGTTATGGGCTGAAAAAGATGACTTTGGATGGATACACGGAGGGTGGCTAGATTTACAATTCCTATCTGCCCTTTTTTGCAGAATACACTAGTGAATAGACTCAGTATAATAAGGATGAGTAAAAAGTATCTGCATTTCCAGGGTATCTCAGGACAGTAACACATGACTGATACAAACATGGTTTTTATTTAAAAAAAAATTATAAAAATGGTTTTAAACAAGGCTCTGTAACCACTGCATGATAAAAAGGAAATAGGGGGTGCTTGGTTTTCTTCCATATGTAGACCATGATCCAGTAAACTTCATAATAGCCATTATTATCCATTAGCATTTTATCCCAACCTTTTGTTCTTTCCTCAAGATGACAGTCAGAATGTAGGTAAATATTAAAAAATGATTTTATTTCTTTCTGTCAGAGTTCATCTTTGGCCTGCAGTCAAGAAAAAAGAAACATTTTTCAGTTATTTGGAACACAATTTTTAACTGTCTAGACCTGCAAATACATTAAGAAATATTTGTAAGTTTGACAGGTGTTAATGGTCTGGTAACAGACACTGTCGGGTGTTGCACAATGCCCGGCCCCAGGAAGAACTGAAGACATCCAGCACCTTCACGCCATACGCACAGTACCTTTTTTCTGTGGCAAGTACATGGAAAAAGGTCATCATCAGGCTGTGGCACTTTCTCCATCCCCTCTCGGATTTTTGGCTCACTCACTTGCAAGCGGGCATACTCCTAGTTTTAAAAAAAGGAAGGTATCATTAATTCCTAAACTTGTTAGATTGTACGTCAGGTTGTAAATACTGCACCAACTCAGCTGAGTAATTTTGTAAAAACCCAGGGGCTGTGCAATCTGTGACTCCACTGTGCTACAGGCAGGGTAAGTGGACACGCTGTTGCAGGCGGGAGCCCCTGCGGGTGCCTCACTGGAGTTTTGGGATCTCGGTGCTAATGCACAGATATTTTCAGCTGTGGTTCGCTGGGTGCATGTCTGATGTGGAATTCTTTGATCATTGTGGGCAACATGTTCTTGCAGATTAGATCAAGATTGATGGGATCTGATTGCTTCTCTCAAAGCACCGGCATAATCTTAAGGGGTTTTGTGGGAAATAACTGCACACAATGTTTGTAAACCGACTGAAGTTCTTAGTGGGGGCTGCCTGGTTTGTGGCCTCCAGGCCTGGACTGGCCAATTTCCAGCTGCTCCCTTGCCCTGGTTTCTTTCTGTGGGACTTCTATTTTTGTAGTAGGAGCTGTTAAAAAAATACTAACCTGGAAAAGTTCGAAATAGTAACAAAAAATGTGGTCTCCCATGAGATTGTTCCTTGCAAATTCTTGTCCAGATTTTGCAATATTTTTTGCCTGTCAAAGAAAATACAAGGCTTTTAAAAAAATTCTTAATAAGTAGTAGTTATTTCAGGATGCCAGTATTGATTCTGGAATTAAGTGTAGTGTTGACAGCTTAGGATAACTCATTTCATTTTTATTTAGCCATTATTAATTTTAAAAGTAAGGTGTTCTTATGAAAACACTTAATATTTCCAAAGTTGAATTTAATTTCAAATTAAGGGCAGTATTATGTATTTTTTAAAGTGTTTTTCTTATTTGTAGAGCCGATGACAATTTTTAAGTCCTTCTAATAAGATTGTTTTAAAGAAATACACTTTTTGCTCTGTCTAGAACATTGCTGAGTACTTCTAAATGTGTATTTACCTCTTCATCATGCTCTTTTGCCCACTGTAGTTTCTCCAGTAGATCACTCAGGTCACTCTTAAATGGAATATAATGTTTCCATGGCTGCAGCTCATTATAAAAATGCTCATAGTAGATGGAGTCTTGCTTTAGCACCACACTGTTTCCTGCTAGTAGATAAGGCAATCTGTAGGCGGCCACTGTGCCATCAATATTAATTTGGTATTTATACTGGAAAGAAAATGACCTTAAGTTATTAGCAAATAGAAGATTCCAGGGGCTTGGTTAGGTTATATTATTCTGAGGGCACTGATATTACTGACTTGCTGATATTGAGAAATGTAGGATTGGCTAGGCAAGCATCAGTGTTTAGTAGCTTTTATTATTTAGTTTGGAATTCATCACAGTGCAGGGTACACAGAGATGCCCTCTTCATCAATTAAGTTCTCCGGAAATTCTTAGATGCTCATCCTTGGATGTGAGGGTAGATGTGCCACTTCATCCACTGATTTTCCCACTATGTTAGTTATGTTAGTAGTCCTGATCGCTGAATCAGGAAAAAGAAATAAAAAGGAACTTGAAGTTACAAAGATTACATAAGGTTCTACAGAACCTGCAGATGTAAATCAAACATTATTATCCTCAGTGTAAGAGCTACAGAGCAGTTAATCGCACAGGAGAGATGCCTGTTCATGCTTGTTACTGGTGTCGTGCTGAAAAACTAAAACCCACTTTATTATCAATAATATATACAAAGTTATTTGATAATGGGAAATACTGAGAACCTGGTTCTATGAAAAATACTTAGTGGCTTACCTTAAAAAAATCAAAAAATGAAATGTGCTTAACAATAGGGCCATAGAGGCTTTCATCGTGTTTAAAAAAAAAAAAGTTTGTGAAAGCAGCATCTATGATCTCTGGATATTTTCGGCTGAGTTTTACAAGTTCAAGCCTCTCTTTGCGGCTGTCACGTCCTCTCCAGAACGCTGTGGTGTTCTTGTCTTCCCATGACGGGCCAGTATTTGCTTGAACTGACATCATATCCAGACTGACTCTGGAGGAGAAAGAAGTGATTTAATAGTGAAGCCTACTGGAAGGCTTTTGAAGTGCAATTACTCAAAGGTATTTACAGTAGCACTAGGCAAGCACCAAGGATGAATATAAGTCAGGAGCACAGCCGTGTATGTATTGTATCAGTACTTTTGCAGCAATGAAAATAGATAAGGCATGCCAAGTTCACAGGCCTGCAGCAAGAGAGCATAATATGGTGTGTGGAAAGAGCCCCTGCCAGCTGTTGGGGAAAAAAGAAGCTAGAAGTAGATGGCTGCCAGACAAATGAAGGTGATGCAGGGTAATGTGATGTAATGAGCTTAATACAACATATTTCACTTCCTTAAAATTTTGCTAAATTAAAACACACAAACTGGGGGGGCAGGGAGGAGGGAAATTTAGGAGAAGTCTTGATAATAAAGACAAGGAACTTGAAGTAAATGCAGTGAAACGATAACAGGTTCAAAACAGATTACAAAGCTCTCTTAGAAACTGGCTTTGTAGTGTTTCAAGACAGCAACAGAGCAGCTACCCAAGCTGGTTATGATCAAAGTGGGAGATGGGAGGTCCTAGGTGGTGAATTCTGGCTACGATTTGCTTTACAGAAAAAAGATTCTAGGAAAATCAGGAAAAAATAGACCTAGCCAGTTGGTAACATGTTCACAGGGGTGAAACAAAGCAACCAACCTACCCTGGAAACATTCCCTCTAAGTGCTGTTTTCAGGGACTTGACTGTGTTTAGATTAATTTTTTTTTTTTTCAAATAAACCACTGAAGCATTTTAATACATGTTATTTATGTTATCTAATACATGCCTTGGTTGATATTAAGATGTTGGTTACACAGTTACTGTCTACCTACAGGGTGCCAATGAATAAAAAAAGTTAATATGCTGTTAATACAAGTATCTTTTTGGAAGACCATTCACTGAATTTTGCAAAAATTTTAAGCCATTTCTTACCGTCCCATAGTCTCCAAAACTGAGTCTGTTAAGTCATATGTTGGCATGACAATGTCTTTTGACTCACTGGACCCACACCATGAGAAGATGGGGTGCAGGTTTTCCGAGGACTTCTTTTTCTCCAGAGGCCAGTCCCCCAAATTAACAAAAAATTCTACATCTGGCATTTTCACCTAAACCAAAGTAAAGAAGGCACAAATGCATTTTAATACAAAACAGTATTCTCCTGCTGGCACCTGGCACTCTGAAAACAACATCGTGTTGAGAAAAAATAGGTAAGTGTCTAATATACTTAAGGTACCTGTAATAAATTGTTAAAAGTTTATAAACATGTTAAAAATACCAAAATCACAGAGTAAAGTCTGCAAGATAATTTTTTTTTAAGATTTACACAAAGTCACATAAATGCACCCCCCTTTTTTTTTAAGGGATAGGAACACCCCAGTTTAGAGGTTGTTTTTTTGTTACACTGTACATGACTGGCCACAGAATCTTTGCACCAGGCTAATACTGGGACCTCGTAAGCAATTGTATAGTTCTTAGAAAAGTGGAACCACCTTGTTGACTGTACAGAAAACTCCTGTTGAGCGGTAAATTAGTTTTCTGTTACATCAGTGAACTGATTTGCCCTGTGTCTGCCTGAGAAATAAATCCGACAGAAGGGGAGTAACTGAAACAAACAGCCACGATGGGAAGACCACATTTAGTCAGCACTGGGGTTAATTACGCAGCATAACATCCTCACTTATTTAAAATAGTTGGTAGTATGGAACTGTATCTGAAATCACTGCTGCAGCCAAAAAGCCAGCAAAATACTGTTGATGGCCAGGAAATGTTGTAACAACAGGACAGATGGCATAATTTTGCTGCTATACAAAAATTTGGTGCACCCCCATCTTGTGCATTGTGTGTGGTTCTGGTGTTTGCAAACGAAGTAAGAGAATGACCAAAGAAAGGCAGCTACTGTGACAGGAATGGACCAGCTGCTTTGTGAGGGGAAACTGAAAAAGGTGAGACACTTAATCTGGAGAGCAGAAGGCGATATATGGTTGAATTTTACAGAACCCTGAAGGCATATATCATGTCAGTGCAGAACTGATGCCATATCTGTTCTTAGTTCACCCTCTGCATGACATTATTTTTTAAAAATATAAATCTCCACTACATCCCCCTCAGTTGCCTCTTTCAAAGCAAAAGAATCCTCATCAAATTAGGTTGTCTTTGCACACCCCCAAACAGCCTTCTGGCTGCGTAGTTCTTTTTGAGAACGTGAAATGAGAACTGTGCTTTTTTTATCAAGCATTTCACAGGTTTTATACTATGATATCTTTTTTTCTTCTTTTTTTTTTTTTNTTTTTTTTTTTTTTTCATAAATCTTAATCGGGTATTTGACTATTACGAACATCTGATAATTATACTGGCATTTTTTGAAAATTGTTGGAATAACTTCAAGATCTCTGTCCTGACTACTAACAGATAATTTAGAGACCATGATTGTATGTTTGTGATTAGAATATTTTGTTCAAGTGTTATCATCAGCTATCTTAGTCTCTACATGAGAAAGTATCTTCTCTGAAGAAAGAGCAATAATGAATGTAATTCTCAAAATATTAATATACATGTAAAAAATATAGTTGAAGCATATTGCTGACTCATCATATATATGCATCAAAACATTTCTCCTCTCAAACCCCCTTATTCTTCAGATCAGACTGGTTAGTCACAGGGTAACACTTCAGGATTCTTCTGTGGCCCAAACAGGCTTCATTAAGTTTCTAAGTTATCTTTATGGACAGAGATAGAAATTAATCATTTGCCAAATCTCAAACACCTTCCTAAATGGTTGAAGATACTCTTCTCTAACTTAATGACATGGTAGAACCTTTGGCAGAAACATCCAGAAATTATAAAGACAGACCCAAAGCAGTACTTTTTGTCTTCAGTATACAGATCGACAGAAAAGGTTTTCTTGTGTACCTTCATTTCAAAGAGGGTTTGGCTACATGTTCTAATCTTCAGCAACTTTATTAGTACAGTGCCATCTAATGGTTATACTGAATATAAAGAAGCTACAAATTGTATTTTACCTACATCCTCAATGGAAGAATCATTCAACAGGTTAAATCTTCTTCAACCCAATAGATCTGTCTTTCAGTGACACTGTCTTAATAGAAATTCCTGAAGTATTTAATGGGGATGAGACAAATTGTGTTTTCTAGATCTGTAAACAGTTTCTCTCTTTGAAGTTAATAAATCCTTCCCAACATTTAGCCTAAATACTTCTGATGCAATTTAATTCTGTTAGTTCTTGTCCAACACTACTGACACTGAGAAGAGCTTACGTCTATATTCCACAGAGCAATGTTTTAGATAATGATAGGCTACATTCATGTCTTCCATTAGATGAAACAATCATCACTTAAATGAATCCTCATTTGTTTGTCTAGTCATTTTTAGCACTCTCCTGTGCAACATCAGCAATTGAACAATCTTTCTTGAGGCACAACACTCGAAGGTAGACACAATAGCAAAACTGATCCGTTATTAATCTTGAGTACAGTAGAAAGGTTACTTGACATTTCTTTCATATCTTTGTTCCATTAATTTGTATGTTTAGCTTTCTGCAGCAGCATGCCGCTGCTGACTCACCTTCAATTTGTGATACTGTAACATTTCTGCTCTGCAGAAGATAACCACTCACACCCTACCTGAAATAGGCATCATAACTACATGACTATTCAGTCTTTGTGCAGTATCCTGCCCTTGTCACTTTATTTTATCATTTTTTCCATACAGTTTCTCTTACTTGTTAAGAAAATTTTTAATTATAGTGCTACTCCATGAGGTGCTTGCAGCTTCTTAATTTTTATAATCTGAAAATTCAATAAGCATATTTTCTAGCCCATCGTTAAGTCAAAATACAGCATATTAAATAGGGAGTGATCCTAGGACAAATCTCTGAAAAATATATTTGTGACACCTTTTGCCTCTCTGGGAACCTTGGCAACTATTATTTAAGTAGGGCTTTCCAAGCAGGTTACAGTAGTTTCTTCTAGGCAAAGTTTTCCTATCTTGTTTATGAGAGACATACCCTCAAAAGCCTAACCAAAATTAAGACACTTGACATCCATACAGGAAGCCTATTATCTTGTTATACAAATAAATTATATAGTTATGACTTATTTTTTTTATATATCCATGTGATTTCACACCAATTACCTTATCTTTCAGATGCTTTTAACTAATGTGTTTATTTTTTATCAGATTTTTAAGGACATTTTTAGGTGAACAACTCCATACTTCAGTAGCTCCTCTCTCTTCTTTCTCTCCTTTTAAAAAGACAAACTGCTTTGTCTTTTTACAGTCAAAAATAGATATTAATGCAGCTATCTTTGTATTTCTCTTACTACTCTCTTTACATAATAATCACCTATTTGTGTGTGCTGAAACTTCACCCCTGCTATATTCTGTCACTATGGACACATCAGGTTTTTTCCAAAGTTTCCCTAGAAAATGTCTGCGTGGTGCTTTCTGCTTGTACATCAAGAGAGTCTCCCCACACGCTGCCTGTTGGGCTTTCGCTGCTTTCTCAACCCTTCCTGTCTTGTGTTTGACATAAGGAATTTAATGGAGAATAATATACATTCCCTGTATTTTTTTTTAGTCATCCTGTAAAATGTACTGGCAGAGACAAAATTTTCTATTAGATGCTACAGGGTGATTTATTTAGTCTACAGAAAAACCCCTCATATTCTGTCCAAATCTATCAAAACTCTCCTCTAAAAGCCTGCTATTCAATTAACATTTGTGACACTCCATGCACTGATCAGGTAGCATCCTAGAACATGCCAAATTCAAAAAAGGAAAATCCATCTGGCCTTTCCATTACTAATCAAGGAACAAGAGGAACTTTTTAACAGAAATAACAACAAATACGCTGAAGTGTATTTCTTAAACCCAGGCTTCTAAAAATTAGGTCATACAGAATAAAGGACTGTACAGATGTACTCACTTTTCTTGTCAAAGAAAGCAGGATGGCATCCATGAAAATTCTGAAGCCAACATGTTCCCCATATGTTTTTATATAAACCTGAAAATGAACAAAGGTTTTACTGGTCTGGTGTTTCCATTTCAGAGGAAGGCTTGTGGAATTCAGAGCTCTTTTAATCACTTAGTAACTAGTCAGACTGTGTGGCTGTATAGATTTATGAATCGGCTGGGAAGCTTTAGAAATCTCATCTAACTCATCACAGAAAAATGAAAAAAAAAAAAAAAAGGATAAGCTTTGCTTGCATTGGCAGACGTTTTAGGTCTTTCTCATGGAAGCAGAAACTCATTGCCCATTTCTGTTGTGTTCCATTGTTCTCTTTTCCATGTGAAACTCTACTGAAGTCAGAACAGTTTTGTTAAAAGGAATTGTAGCTCTGATCCCTCAGTGGAGCTAAAAAGGGATATTTCTTTACCTCAGAATTATGCACAACATAATTTATTGATGCATGTCAAATCAGATGATCGTGACGCTCCACAGGAATACTACTTGAAGAACAGGAAACTGAATTAGCATTTAGGAGACTTGGGCCTGTGCCCAGCACTCATGTTAATTGCTTGGGAAGTAATTTGCCTTCATTGTGCTTCAATTTCTTCAGTTGTAACATGGACAAAAACACTTCACGAGGTAGGACAGATGTTGTTGTGCTCATATACAAAAAAGGACAGAGAAGCAAGCAAAGGAAGCTTCTTAAAGATCAGACTACAAGAAGCCTTTCAGCTGAGAACAACCAAAGAGCCTAGCTGTATGACTTGCCACCAAATCCCTGTATGGACTTCAGATCAACTCATTCCATACCTCGTTATCTTTGATGGTGTAATGACACAAACTCTGTCTTTGTCCAAACCTCTGTGGAATTTCTGTTGAAATCTTATCTGGATCAACAATGGGAAAATTTGCTAGGTCTCTCTGAATCTGTGGAATGACTTGAGGGCAGTTCATCTCTTCCAGCCATACACTGCTGTCCTCCTGAGGGCAGTCACAGTTTTCATGGTAAACAGGTCCTATCAGGAACATAATTATTGTTTTATTTTTAGTAAGTCACACTGTTGAGCTCTTGAGATCATGAAAGGAGGTCAGGCACTGAGCATTCATTGCTCAGGGCCAAACCTTCAGCAACTCTAAATAGACATGCTTGAATTCAGTTTCTGACTTCAACAGAGTCATGCCAAGCTACATCAGCTTCTATGTGAACCCTTTACATGTATTTGTCAGGCAACAGCTTCACAGCATTTGCTTCTTTTTATTATTTTGGATAGTGCATGCAAGACACTTATAATGAACCCATAACTTCAGTGGGATTTGATAGTCTGGAGAAGTACTGAAGTCCTGCAGAATCCTATGCTAATCCTAGAAGACATTCTGAGACAGGTTATGAGAAAAAGCCACGATAGGAAATCTGTGCGTAGTGCTTCCTCTTACCTTCTAAAATATATGGAGACTTTGCAACATGTTTATCTCCTGTTTTAACTTCTATCTTCAGGTTTTTGTAACTTGCATACATCCTGTATCTCACAAGGAAGGAACCATCTTTCCTGTCTAATACTTGCACACCAACCCGAGTGAACTGTTCATCGGGAGCAGTGATCTTCACCTGGAATGCATTTTCACCTGGTGATGAATTGAACCTGCCCAGAGAATAAGCAGGAGCTTAATGAAGAAGGAAACACACAACAGCCTTCTTGATCTGATCCATTCCTTCTTAAAGTTGATGGATTTCCAGTAACTTCACTGAGCCATGCTAGGTCTTTGTGAGCACATCCTAATGTTCACAAGCAAGGTATGATTTTTCCAAAAAGAATTTTGTTAGACTACCTAAAACATCTCATGCTGTCAGAAGCACTAGATATCAAGAAGGTTCCACTCAGATACTCATGAACACACTTCCAAAATGACTCAGTACCCTACATGTTGAACAGTGTTGGAAATATGGTCTTTGGTTATAAGGGAACAGAGCACTTTTAAAAATCCAACATAGCTCTTGATTAGTAGTAGCTCAAGTGTAAAATGATAGCAAGATAGAGAACATACAGATAAATGGATCTTGGTAAATATATCTTGGTGTCCTGTACTGTAGGGACAGGACAAGGGGCAATGGTTTGAAACTGAAAGAGGGTAAATTCAGATTGGATGTAAGGAGAACATATTTTACAATAAAGTCAGTGAGACACTGGAACAGTTTGCCCAGGGAAAAGTTTTGGATGCCCCTTCTCTGAAAGTGTTCAAGGCCAGGCTGGACGTGGCTTCAAGCAACCTGTTCTAGCAGAAGATGTCCCCGCCCATAGCCAGGGGGTTGGAACTAGACAATCTTTAAAAGTTTCTTCCAATCTAAACCATTCTATGATTCCATAGAAAAAATACCTAGAATAAGCTTCACTTTGGCAGCTTAATAAGTCTGTTACTTTACACACAGAGGAAAAATATTTCCAGAATACTTTATTTTCCAGGTATTAAGGAAATAAAGAACAAAGTTTAACTTCTTAATCATTACAGTAGGTCATATGCTGTAGGAGTGAAAAGGATATTACAAACATCAGTGCCTTGGTAGGGAAAAAACATTGTAGTGGGATCATGTAATTCAATGTATACTTAGGACATTTTGGTGCAATTTACCATACACCAATCATAGAAAAACCTACATAAAACTAATTAAAATAAGTGGAAAAAAAATGAAAAAAGTTATCATATATCACTGAGGTATTAACAAAGCTGGCACAGTCAAAATGCTGCATCTGCCAACTTTCCCCCACGTCTTTAAACACAGTCCCAAATATGCAGGGAGAGCTTGGGATAGAGAGAGGTGATGGGAGTGGTTGGACTAACAGATTAAGGCCCAGCAGCCTGGTCACCTTTCCCAAATCTTGTTCAGACATACAGGAAAGCTGCCAGTTCAACTAAACGCAGAAAGTATTTACTGTCCAGGATAAGCTGAATTGGCAGCTTGCAGACTTGCACATGCCAGGATGCATGTAATCTGGACAACCTAGATGGAGCATTCTGAGTTCCTATCTAGCTTGTATGATCAGGGTTTCTTTCCTGTAGAAATGGAAAACCACGAGTGTACTCTGAAAACTAAGTTTACCTATTTCATTCCCATGAAGCTTACCTAACGGCCAACAGATTAATTCCTAAAGGTCCCTACCAATCTTGTGCCTACACATTAGGAGAAATACTGAGGTTCCTAACAGTGTAAACAAGCTGGACACCTAAGCAGGTATATCATAAATTAAACATATTAGTTATTCTTAAGGTTTTAACAAATCAGAATAAATCATAAATTGTTAGTTGGACCAACACGCATGTTTTGCTGTTGAACTTTTCCATCCTCTTTTCTCATCTCATCCCCTTGTGCAGTTATTCGATACTCCTAAAAACATTAACTTTTTCTAACGGATATACAGAAAAAAATCACATAAGAAGCTTTCAGCCTTCCCCTTCTACACTAAAATCCCAAGTTAATTTCTGCCTAAAAGGTGAGAGTGGTCCAGCTGGGACGTGGGCAGACAAGGTGTGCCTCGCCGAGGATAGGGCACTGCTGCGATTCTAAGGGGGGGCTGGGAGCGAGGGCTTCGCTCCCTCACAGGAGATGCAGCAATTACGATTTGCACCCGGGGCCCCCAAACATCTAAGCAGCTGCCCAACGTGGGACAAGTCGTGCACCCGTTGGGGGTGCCGATGGCAGGGGAAGGGCGGGTAGAAACCTCTGCCGCTCCCCGCCTACCTCCTTCCACCCTCCTCAGCAGGCGGGGGTCGGCGGGCAGCGAACGTCGAGTTTTTAACAGATCTCTCGGATTTTTTCCTTGAAAAGCAGCCGCTGTCGCCGTGCTTACCTCTGCCCTTCGGCGTCCACGGCCTGCACGTAAAAATAGCGAGCGGGGAGGGCAGCCTCGGCCCGCAGCCCGGGCCCCCATACCACGCTGAGCTCGGGGCTCGGCCGGCCGCCCCCCGCCGCAGCGGCTGCCAGGGCGAGGCAAAGCGGCCACAGGACACGCATTTACAGCGCTTTCCTTGACGGAGCGACGCCGCCGAGGCGCGGGAGGGAGCGCGGCCGCGACCTTCCTCCTTTCCTCACTACGGCTGCATGGGCTGGGGGGGCGTCGGGGAGAGGATCGCGGGGCCGCTGCCGCCCTGTCCCTGCGCCCGGCTACCGACCCGGCTCCACAGGACACCGTCCCCGTGGTGCTTACGGGTGCGGGGCGGGACGAGGCGGTCACCGCCCCTCCCACCTGCTTCCGCGGGGGCGGGACGGGCGATGTTGCGCTTCCGGCGCGGCAGCTAGAGGCGGTTAATGGCCGCTGACGGCCCAGCCGGGTTAACCTAGAGTTGCCTCAGCCCCGGCGGCTCCGAGGACTTGCAGAAACCTGCTTCAGAGGAGCGGGACTGAGGAACGCCGGCGCTGCCTGTGTCTCTTAGGGATTCAGACTTGTTGGTGCCACCGTTTTATCCCTGTCATGAGCTCAAATCCTCCCCTTTCACTCCATTTCCATAACATCAGGATGAGAAATAAAAAGACTTTACAATCGGGAAAATGAGTTTTCAAAATCCTCCCCAGAACAGGACAAGCAGGTGTGTGATGTACAGTAGCTCGGATTGCTGTCCTGGATTGCCTGGAGCAGAGGCAAAGGGGCACCTCGCCAGCCTGCTGCCACAGAGGCAATTGCCCAGTGAGCACTGGGTAATTTAATGGCCCTTTGTCAATGATCCAACCTCAGGCTGCAGAAAGTTAGCATGGAATGATGCTGTTCTTAACTACATGTAGAATCGTAGCATCGTTTAGGTTGGAAAAAATCCTTAAGATCATTGAGTCCAACCATTAACCCAGCACTGCGAACTCACCACTAAACTATATCCCTCAGCATCACATCTACAGGCTTTTAAGTTCCTCCAGGGATGGTGACTCAACCACTTCCCTGGACAACCTGTTCCAGTGCCTGACTACCCTTTCTATGAAGAAATTTTTTGTAATGTCCAATATAAACCTCCCCTGCTGCAGCGTGAGGCCATTTCCCCATTTTCCTATCACTTGTTACTTGGGAGAAAAGACCGGCACCCACCTCATGACAACCTCCTTTCAGGTAGTTTGTACACGCACATACCCATATGCGTTTCTTTGTCATTTAGCTACAGAAGCCTCACCAAAATTAATCATAAAATGGTTTGGGTTGGAAGGGACCTTAAAGATCATCTAGTTCCAACCCTCCTGCCATGGCAGGGATACCTCCCACTAGATCAGGCTGCTCAAAGCCCCATCCAACTTGGCTTTGGACATCTCCAGGATGGATTAAAATTAAGGCTTTTTCATGAGAGAACTTCAATTCTAAAATAAACTTCCAATTTTGCTCTTCATTGCTTTTCTCTCATTAAGGCAAACAATACAGAAAATTGAACCTCATCATCAATGAGTCATGAATTTCAAAGAGATTTTGTATTTTGCATTTTGAAGAACTGCAAATATGTTTATAGAAAAGCACACAAAAAGTCACTTGCTTTGAGAAGACTTAGGTCAGTGAACATAGTCTCTTTCAACCAGCAACCCCATTTAAAAATGCCTTAAAATATTGCCAAGTTTCAACTTTTAAAGGCATAGGTTTTGTCTCCTGCAGTTCCCATTGACATTATTTTTCAGGACATTCATCAGGTATAAGACTAGCAGTTTCCAAACTGAAAATTCACACAGGCCCTATTTTACATCCATTACTTCAGCTCCTCTCCCCCGTCTTTACTCTCTTGATGTATTTTACAGGCTGAAATCACACCCTATCTCAGCTCATGTTTTGCTGCATGAAAAAAAGAAAGTTTCCTGTAGTGGAAGAGAACTTTAAAGATGTTTTTATTTGAAAAGAAATTTCATAGCTACAAAATTCACAAAATGTCCTTCCTATTCCTAGCAGGGCAGCACTGGCATGTTAAAAAAAGCACAGCAGCAATGAAGAGAAGTTGACACTCTTCCAACCTCCTGCTGCTCTCTCCTCCAGGTCTTTGTCCCCCACAGGAGCACAGCTCAGGGAAGCTGCACACAGTGTTTGTCAGCACCCAAACAAGTTGTAAAATAAACCACGCAGCCTAATTTTAGTTCTGGCTGGCAAAGCCAACATTGCTGCTATCCTAATGCCTATAATTTGGCTGAGAGAAAAATGCTTTGGAGGCAGAATTGTTTAATTACATTAAAGGCTGTTGGAAGGGGAAGGCGCGGTGGGTTTCCAGCTGGCAAAGGCACGGGGGAGGCTCTCCATTAGGAGAGGCAGGCTGCCTCGGGATGAATCCACATCAAGTTCCGAGTCTGATCTAGGCCTGGTCTTACTTGTGTCCAGGGAATGCTAAACCTGGCCCTGCCCACCATCGCTGGAGGACTTTTGCACCTTTGATCTGCCCAACCATTGAAAACTATCAAATAACTAACATTTGAGGAGAGATTTGGTTCTTCTTCCTGTTATTTGCAGCGCCTCTCACAGGAACTGCTGCTGGGAGCAGGGTCTTGGGGGTGGGCGAGGAAGGCAGAGAGCATTATGCTGTAATCACTTGTGCTGAATCCTCTGTCAGCAGCACACCACACAACTTTTTGATCTTTCTCCATTTTGGTTTTAAGTTCTACAACCACTTTGTTAAAAGAGCCATCATTTAATATTACTTATCTGAATACTTAAAAATAAATTTTAAATAATTGCGGCAGTACCGAAGTGCTCCACTCCCGTCTTCAGTAGTCACTGTGTCTGTCCACATGGAAAATATGCTGACTGCAGTGAAGATGAGACAGGAAATGTTGTCAGTGGTTCCAGACAGTTACCTGAAATAACCTTCTGTTCCTTTATACAGATCTCCTGAGCTATTTTTTGTTATGTGTATTCTTACGACCAGAGGGAAAACAAGAGAAACCTGGTGCAAATAAAAAGCCCAGATGCCCGTCCCTCATTCCCCAGGAGGAACCAACGCTCACTTTTATGCTCCTACGTGCTCCCCAACCTGAATGGAAGATGTACCCATCTTAGATCCCGGTACCAGAGCTGAGCCAAGACCTGCCGTGAGCCGAGTCTACCTTAACCTGAGGGCAGCTCAGACAGCAGGGCCGGGTGCCCCGGACGAGTGGCCTCTGGCCTCGCATCAGCCACCTGCGCTGCGCCCTGCGGCGGAGCTGCCCTTGCAACCCGCGGACGGGGAGGCACTAAGCCTGGGCGGGCCCGTCTGGGGAGCGCAGGCGCCACCGGGCCCAGGTAAACAGGAACGTCTGCGCTGGAAAGGGATGCGGTGCGGGCAGGGATATCCCGGGCCTGCCGGCGCAGAATCCCTGGCTGCGCTACAGCTGGCAGCGTCACTCAGCACCTGCAGTGGCGGTGGGCAATTCCCACCGCGGTTTCCCGCAGCTGCGCTTTTCCAACCCTTTTGGAGCTCCCTGCCCCGGGCGGGCGAAGCCGCCGCTCCCACCCCCGCCTATCCCCAGGTCACATCTCCCCCTCGCGTCCTGCCTCTCCCGAACCTCCGTGCGGCACCCGGAGCCTCACCTCGGCGGGCAACCGAGCACTCTCCCCTGACTCGGCCAGGGAGGGGAGCAGCCAGGGTGCGCAGAGCCGCTCCCCGGGCCCCACGCCGAGGCCCTGGGGCAAGGGCCGCCTCTCCCCGCCACCATCCCCCAGCTGCTCCTCCCCCGCCCGCCTGCGGGGCAGCAGCGGACGAGACCACGAGGGCGCACAACAGGGGGAGGCACGGTCAAAGAGGTGCCTCTCACAGCGCCGGGGCGCAGTCGCGGCCTAGCCGGGGGGCGCACAGCTAGTTCCTCGGAGACCCTGTGAGGACCCGCAGCGGGAGCGCGGCCGCGGCCACCGCCGGGCAGCCCCGCGTCTCCCCCCGGTCGGCTGCGGTAGTTGGTGCCGGCCGGCAGCGGCGCTGAGAAGGCGGGGGGCGGCGGGGGCGCAGGTGAGCCTGTGGCACGGCACCCTCCCCACCCGCGCGCCGTGTCTGTTTCCGGCGCGCTAGCGTCCCCGCTCCGCCGCGGCTGGGGAGGCGACGCAAGCGGCGCCGCGCAGGTAACGGGCCGGGAGCACGGGCCCCGCTGCCGCCCTTCCCCTCTCCCCCGCCGCGGCCGAACCGCCCACTGCCCCCTCCCCGCCGGGCTCCGCAGGCACTGTGGGAGGGAGCGGGCCCACCCTCCCGGCGGGCCTCGTTGCTGCCGAGCCGCGGCCCCCTCCGCTAACCCGGGGCTGTTCACTCTGGAACCGACTGGCGGCAGCGCGGGAGGCGGGGCCCTAGAGCCGCGCCGAGGCCCCGATTGGCGGCGCCCCAGCCCTCCCGCCCCTCCCAGGTTTTGGGACCGGGTGTCCCCCACCCTGTAGGGGAGCTGTGCGCGCATCCCCCGTGGGGAAGCAGCCAAGGAGCTGGTGAGAGCGGGCCTTGCCGGGGCTGGCCGCCGCTTGGCTGTCGTCGTTGCAGGCGGCTGCCGAGTACGTACGTGTGCTTTGATATTTTCTTGTAATCTTTCAAGGGGAGCCCTGGGTTTAGTTGCAAGACCCGGCTCCGGCGGAGGAAGGCCGGTGCACTTTTGGGTCAGCTCAGGGACCAGAAGCCGGTGCCGCAGGAGACTCGAGTGGAACTCCTGCCTCCTGCGTGCCAGGTTTCCCCCCATCTGCCGCATGTGTCCTCGCACCGCAGACGTGCAGACTGCTGAGATGATGGATAAAACACATACTGTCAATTTGCCTTTTAAAAAAGATCATTAAAAGCAAGCCAGCCTTCTAAATTTGTTTTTGGTAATTCTTAGCTACTGTAAACAAAACCTGCTTTTCTTTCTCGCATCTTGAAGAAGACACATAAAAAATAAAGGGAACCTTTTAACTGCCATAAGAGGAAAGCAGTGAAACAGATTGAGGGTGATGTTGTCATTTTACAATCAACAGCACTGTAAATTTCTGTAAGCTTGAGCTTGTAGCAAGTGTGCAGGATTTTTCAGAATTAAGTGACCTTAAGTTGCTGTTTCTGTGATTTATTCATTTGTAGAAATTGCTTTGTACTCTATATATGCAAGGTATTGTGACTGTAAGGCACAGAAGTGATCAACCACAAATACGTAAATGTAGGAAGCATTTTATTTTATTTAATTAATCATGTGCTGCTTTACAAGTGTAATTATTCATGATGTCTTCAATATGGTATTGCTACGGTGTATGCTGTTGGCACCTCACAAATAATAAAAAGCACTGTTTGTAGAATTCTAGAAATGCTTATGAAAAGATATGATGTATGTCGTGAGGTATCTTGAAGGGTATTTCAGGTTTTATTGGATAGGAGTTCGAAGGTAAGCTTTGTGTATGCTTATGTTGACTGAGACACCTGTACTAACTTCTCATTTTCTTGCAGGTACCTCGTCAATACCTTACAGAGGCAATGGAGGCGATGATGCAGACTCTGTTGTAATTAAAACATAAAAAAAAAATATTTTTGGCTGAACTATAGTCCTTCAGTATCATTCAATGCCTAACATTTCAGAAGATGAAAAGGAGAATGGTTCTGGAAATAATGGAAACACTGAAAACCCAGAAGCTTCTCTTCATGATCCTGTGAAGCCATTCTGTGTGTCAGATGCCTCCACTGCATCCTTAGTGTCTAGGGGAGATGGGCATTATCCATGGGGATGTCCTGTGACTCATACACGTGAGAAATTTTATACCATCTGCTCAGACTATGCTTTTTTAAACAGAGTAACATCTATTTGTAAAAGCCCAAGTGCTTCAGTTAGTGCCTGCTTGTCAGGCAGTGCTGCCTTAAATGCTGGAAATAACACACCTAGCTTGCTTGGCATTCAAACTGGTGCTTCAGAGATCATCTACAGTGAGGATGCTAACTTGGAAAGCTTGCCTGGTGATCTTGGAAAGCTTCCACTGGCATGGGAAATCGACAAATCGGAGTTCAATGGCATGACCACCAATCTGAAGAACAAAGCAGGTGAGGTGGTGAAGATTTGGTGTTGTGATAGGGAAGGGCATCATGTTTAAAACTTTTTTGTGGAGGGAACCATTCAGCACATGTGTCTCCTGAAGAAGTGGAACAGAAGAGTCTGTACCTCATTTCAAACAACCTGCTCACCGGGACAGTTGTGAGATAGGAGGAGTGAAAGTCAAGTGTAGCTGCCTGGGGAAGTGGCTCTAAAACTAGGCTGGCTTCTGCTTAACTGTGCGTGGATTTTTTGACTTCTGGTTTTAGTTTGTTTTTTTCTTCCTTGATTTTTTTGGGTATTTTTTTTTTCTTTCTTTCTTTTCTTTTATTAGGACCTAATGCATTGTACAGTAGTGATTACATTTACCTGTTAAGTACAGGATTGTCACTTGCCAAAGTGTTTCACGGTACTTCAGGATGTATTTTGAAATGAAAGATGTGGTTGACTTATGACAAGAAGTAAATGAAATCATTAGTTACCTAGGAAAGCAGTTGGTTTCTGCAACAGAATTGTATTTACTTCAATTCGCTGTATGTATACAGTGTTAGGGAGCCCATTTCTTTAAAACTGGCTTTGCTGCCTCCTACGTTCTTTCTCTGCCTAGTCACAGATTGCAACTGCGAAGCAAGGACTTGCATACACACGTTTTCTTTGTCCTGTCATCTGTTTATCTAGAGCAGGCTGTCAATTTTTTTTCTTATGGCTTGGTGAGCTAATCAAATTGCTGTTTTCTCTACCCTAGTATGAAAACAGTTTAGTAAAACTTTAAAATCTGTTTGGCAAGTTTCCATTGCCTCTTCCTGTGTACATGTAGTGTCTTTAAAAGTAAGAAACAAAATATCTTACCGAATGGTCATTTTTGCTAAAATATATGGAATTTAATTTCTTTTGGATATGATGTCTTCAAAATGGAACAGAAATACTCCTGCTGTATCATGTGGCCCAAGTCTTCATTTCCCACTGCCTCAGTAGCTTATAAAAAGGAAAAGACCTTGGGGTTATATTGTTCTTACTAGACTTGCATGTAAGTTTTCATTAGGAGTCATAGCTGGTTACAGAGCTTGGCTGTGAAAAACAAGTGTTTCATTATATTTTTCTGTGCATTTAATGTCAGGAGATGCGAAGTATGTGTGGGTCTGAGACTGTTTCTGGGATGACTGATTTAATGCATTAGAATAATCAGATTGACTGCCTTCTCTAAGCAGTTGGGCAGGTCATCATTAATTCTATTAAGAAAAACATGATCTTGTTTACAGAGCTAATTGCAGCTTTACAAACCTGTTGACAATCTTGATTATATATTTGACCGTTTTCCCTCAATTACTGTTTAGTCCTGGTTTGCACTTACTGACACAACCAGCGTCTCTATTTGAGGTGTATGCTATTACTAATCATATTTAAGAAGAAAGATATGAAAGGTAAACTTGACATTCGTTTCTGAAATCTGTTTTGCAGGCAACATGAAGAAACAATCAACAAAGAAAAAGTCTGTAGACAAAAAAAGCAAACAATACAGGGAGTGTCCTCAGCGTTCTGCTCTTGAAGACGTGAAGGAGAGGAAAGTGTTGGACCTCCGGAGATGGTAGTATTTATGAGTTGTATTTGAGATTATCCCCATACAGTTTGTTGGTAAACACTGTTGCTGGTTGTCTGATTTCAAACTTAATAGTGTCTTCATACTTTTTTTTGTTTTAGCAGAAATGAGGATGTGTAAGCATACATACACTAAATTTCACACTCTTTACAAGAAGAATGACAGCTTCTCTCCCATCTGTTGAAATTTGAAAAAATTCTTTCTAAACACTTTTTCTTTCAATAAGGAAAAAAATTTATGTGGGGATTCATTACTAAAAAAAATGCAAGTTCATTAGCACAGTCAGGAAAAAAGTAATTGTAAACATAATAATGATGTGCCTTACTCCTGATTTTTGTTTTCACTAGGAAATGCTTTATCGGAATCTATCTGTTCTATACAACCTGTATTATGTGAATATAGTTCACTAAATTAACTTACTTTAATGAATCTATGTGGTTCTCACTGTATGCCTATGACATCAGAAAGTTAGAGTTAGCCTAGGGAATCTGTGGCCTGGAATGACATTCATTAGTAAATTGGTATAGATGCAGTTTACTGCAGGTTCATGTGTTGGAAGAGACTGGATCAAACGGTTAGCGCAGAAACATTTTTTCCTGCAGAATCATTTGTACAGAACTCACATGGAGCTGTTAGAAATTTGACTGATTTGTATGAAATAGGGTAATATTATCTGACAAACTTAAAGAAATTGGTTAACGTACTTGTTCCTTTTAGCACTTCCTTTTTTTAATACAGACAGCATAAAAACATTTAATGTAACATGGCACTTCAATACCAGGCACACAGAAAAGTAGTTCAGGTTGCTCCTGTAACTAAAACAGGAATGCTTACTACTGCATTTGGGTTTTCGTTTGTTTTAGGTATTGTGTGAGCCGACCTCAATACAAGACTTCCTGTGGAATTTCATCCTTAGTGTCTTGCTGGAATTTCTTATATAGTACGTTGGGAGCTGGCAGGTAAGTCACACATAGACTGCTTTGCCTCTAGAGTCTAAAACAGATTAATTACTTTATTAAACAGTACCTTTTTGTTTGTTTGTTTTAGTTTACCACCTATTACTCAAGAAGAAGCTTTGCATATATTGGGCTTTCAGCCTCCATTTGAGGAAATTAGGTTTGGTCCCTTCACTGGAAATACGACTTTAATGAGGTATGTTTGGTTCTTTTGATGCAGCTAAATAGTTTTGTATGCAAAAATAACATAAAATTAATACATAGAACCTTTAAAAATACAGTAGTAGTTCATTTATTTTTAAAAAAGAACAAAACAAACAACAGTGGATGACACAAGTTAGTCTCTTAAGTTTTAGAATAATGATGCTCTGACAGTTCCTGAAGAAACTTTTTGAGTTTTTTGTACTAGCCATTTTGTATAGCATGATGTTGCTACACAGATCAGGTGAACATGAAAGTCTGTTTGATTTTTTGTTCCATTTATTTAATGGTTGTATAATACTCTACCCAATCCAGTCTCCCGATTAGAAAATTTTTTCTTTACTCTCATTTCCCTGTTTGTAGAAAATGCATGTTAAATACTTATTAATGTCACTGAAGCAGCCTGGAAAGGCAACTGATATACTAGTAGCTTTATGTAAAAAAATAATTTAAGAATTGAAAATGAGATAGTGAATGCTGCCCCTTTGCTGCAATGGAGCAGTTCAGGAAGAGGAAAAGAGGGAAGAGAAAAAAAAAAAGAAAAGAAAAGTTGGGACTGGAGTCACAGAACACTTGAACTTTCAAATTCTGTTCAACTTCTGCTTAGCTGTTTCTTGATCTTGATGAGTTGGGTCTAAAATTTTTGTTTGTTTGTTTTTGTTTTCTTAAACTGGAAAAGAATTTTTAGGATTAAACAGGGCCAGGAGCATATCATACTTGAACATCTTGACAGGGCTTTTGTGTGTTGCCCTTCAGTGAGATTTTAAAATGTTACTGGGTTCTTGCCTGTTTCTTGAGTTCCATTGGATCTAGTGACCATTTTCTGCAGGCAATATATAAGGTTTGGCATGGAATGTGGGTGCTGGATTTGAAAATATGGCAGCAGTCTGTTCTTTAGTTGTAGCATACTGGCTAGATTACTGAAGAGTGTCATGAAAACTTCCTTCTCTGCTTTAGGGAGGCTTGGATCCAGATTTTGTATCTCTTTAGGAGTATGTCAGGGTGTACCAACCCTTATAGACTAAATTCTGTCTCTTTATGTCAACAGTCTATACAGGCAAAAATTAAGCTTGTAATTCTTCCTTTCCTCTGTGAATGCACTAGGAGCTACAGAAAAAGTAGCTTATAAGTTGTTTGGTTTTTTTCCCTTCCTGGTCAAAAATGTTTAAGTACCCATCAGACTGGAAAACAGGGGGGCTCAGAGCCAACCCGATCAACCAACATAGCTTTATGATTGAGGTATTATCTTCAGAGATGTGAATTTGAATCTTCTAATGTGTAAAAGTGAATATCTAAGACAAAATCTTCTTTGCAAACCTGTCCTCACTTACTGCTGCTGTGAGCAGTTGCAGTATGGGACTCCTGTAATGCTTGGGCATTGTGAAGCTTATGTGACAGAAGCCCAACATGGTAGGCAGAAAGTCTCATTTGAAGGATCCTGCTTTCTGGTGTCTTAGAAGTTTTCCTTTGTGTAGCTTACAAATCACGGTTGAAGCTCAGCGCTTCAGAATCCCTCTAAAGGCTGAGTAACTGAAGGTTAGAGGTGACTGGACTGGACCAACATTTCACATCCAGCCCATTGGTTATTATGGATCTATGTCAGATCTGAAAAAGCAGAATAAAGGAAAAGGCGTTGAGTATTTATTTATCTCTCTAGGGTATATCAAGTTTTGTTTGTATTAGGCTACTGTGGTCATCTACGCTCTGTATACTCATGTGGTAGGTACTTAGTAGCACGCAGAGACTTTTTTTTCCTAAACTATCAAGCAGAGGAAAAAAGGGAGGAAAGAAAATTGCATTTAATAACTCTTGAGTTACTACAATCTTTAAGCTTATTGTTTCAGATGGTTTAGGCAAATAAACGATCACTTCCATATCAAGGGATGCTCATACGTTCTGTATAAACCTCATGGGAAGAACAAGACAGCTGGAGAAACTGGTACGTAGCTAATCCTAAAGCATCCATCTTACAGTATATAAACTGAAAAATCCTGCAATGTGTAGCATTTGATAGGAGAAGTTCTGTAAGTAGTACTTCCAGTTTGACATAAGCTATCAAATAGCTCTGAGTTGCCTGAATTTTCTGGTTTTATTTTTTCTGTTATTTTGCTAAAACTTTTATTTGTGCTTTTATTTTGATAAAATGTATTCTGTGCTATATATTCTGCTGTCACAGAATCGGAACTTCAAGGTATCCAGGAGGACACTGCACTTCCAGTTCTGTTTGCTGTAATACACTGGGGGAGCAATACATTTTTATTTAAGCATTTTAGAAATCTGTATTGTACAAAAATTTAGAATGTGCAGCACACAAGTATGAATGTTTTTAATAGATGTTTTACACTTTTAAAAAATGCAGTTTTAAAGTTAGTGAACTCATCCATTCTGCCTGGCTTCAGCTAACATCTGTCTCTAAAAGTTAGGTGATTATCCTCAGCTTATGAAGCTGCATTTTTATGTCTACTTTCAAGTGTGCTACCTAAAGAAAAAAAATATACTTTCATGCACAGTTTATTAGCCTTTGGTATCGTCTGGGTAATTATCTTCTAACTGGAAAAATCTATAAAAGGATAAAACTATGCTGAGAAGTTTTGGGGGAGGTAAAAAAGTGGAAATAATTTTATTCTTTTATCTTGGTATACGATTTGAGAATTCTGTCATGTTTCAGTGCCTTTTCTAGTCTTTTCCTGAAACTGAGCACTGCAGTGGCATTACACAACGTTGTACGCCCAAATGTAGAAAGTTCCTGAAACTCAGAACCTCTGAGAAGCTCATGATACCAAAACATATGAAACCTTTCAGGGTTTCAGGGGTATCATTGGTGTATGCTACATCTGACTTGGGGCTGCGGGACTGTTGTGTTGTGGTGTGTATTTACCAGATTAAGAGATAATTCTGGTTCTTTTATTTTATTTTTAATTTATTTTTTTTTCAGAGCAAGTACTTTTTGATATGACTTTGCTCTAAATACAATGCATGCTTTACATTGCATTTCCTTAGTACAGATTGTTTGGCAGATATTATTTTATTTTTGTACCAGACAGGAAATTAAATACTAAGAAGTATGAAATCAAAACTGTGTTTTGTGCATGCCTTGTCAGGTCGTGTCCTTTAATGTAAAAACCAGTATAACTATTTTATGTTGTCAAATAAGTCTTTTCTGTTGAATCTATTATGCAGGATCCAAAGCACTCTGGGCTGTAACCTGATCTTTCTTTGTAGCTGCAGGGGCCCTTGCAAAGCTAACACGTGGACTGAAAGATGAATCAATGGCCTACATCTACCATTGCCAAAACCATTATTTCTGCCCAATTGGATTTGAAGCAACCCCAGTAAAAGCTAGTAAAGCCTACAGGTAAGATACTGTGTTTATGCTTATTTTAGTGGAGAAATGTACAGAAAAAATTACTGCAAGTTGATACCATTTTTCTCCCTAAGTAACATTTCAGTGTATGCTGTAAAAGCTTTTATGTCTGAACTAGCAAAATAGTACTATGTGACTTCAAAGGATTTACTTAAAATTAAGCACAACTAAGCAAACTAGATTGAGAGAACTTAAACACAGAAGACTGTGAGTGGTACTGAGAAATTGTTTAAAGACATTTTAGCCAGATGTAGAGAGGGTAGTTATTTACTTGAAGGACAAGTGAAGGCAACTAGTCTGAAAAATAAAGGCATATGGGCTGAAAAAAGCCAGGTGTTTTTTAAGGAAAAACATTAAAACAGCTCATTGTGGGGAGTCTGTTCCCAGGGAATTTGAGAGGAAACAAAAGAAGTGTGTATGTGTTGGGATTTTTCTTTATAAACTAGAAGCAAAAAGCCTGCAGTGATACTAATCCATTACAATGTGGACGTGATAAAATCTGCATGTAGAAAAACCAGTGTTTGTGTATGGTGAGAACAGGGGATGTGTAGGTATTGCGGGATGGTGGGTGCCTACTGCTTTTGCAGTTTTAACTAATAACAATGATAAATTGCAAGTACTGGAGTGTAAGACTTAGAAAAGTAAAACTATGTGAATTCATTACCAAGAATTGGCAGGAGGAAAGAAGTCAAAAGAGATCTCTGGACTATCACAGTATGTTTGGCTTTTTTAAGCAATACTTGGAATGCTGGAGCACTTCTGAAAGACCAAGAGAAAATAAGCCAGTTGTTTTAAAAATACAATTACCTGAATTTCAGATTTGTCAAGGTGACATTACTCAGGATAAAATAATGAAATAGTTGATATAGGTTTCAATTAAGTATAGGTTTTAAAAGAGGATAATAGCATTGATATTCATAATGAGTTTAGGGAAAGTCTTGCATTAAACCCACAAATTTTAAGTTTGAAAAATTTCATTATCTTGAGGCAATTTATCTTAGCTTTTGTAAGGCATTTAACTTGCTGCTGTATGATATGCAGAGAGTAGGGGTTTTTTCACCTCATTCACAGAATTGTTAAATTATTTTTCCTCTTTCAAAGTAGTTGCAGACATAGTATATATTGGAAGTTTCTGTTGGACTTTGTCAAAGTTAACAGGTGGTCAGTATTTATTAATATTATCACTGAGCATAAGAAGCCATTCCCTGACAAAATTAGCAGATATGAATAGTGGGGAATGCTGAGCAGTGACAAGAGCAGGTCACTGGGGTAGGGCAAGCCTCAGTCTTGCACTTTGCTTACCAAGCAGCCTACTTTTGTCTGTGTTGAAGATGTAAAGTAACATCAAGAGTGCTAGCTCTACTTCTAGAGCTCAAAATGGTAATTGTTGGAGGTAACAAAGCATAATAATTTGAAGCTAATTTGTTTCCAGTGTGAGCCTGACCATAGGTTTAATAAAAAGCTTCTACTATATAAACAAAATGAACAGAAGTTTTTTGTTAAGACTGCATTTGCTGACCTGCCCTATGAGTGAGAAGGGTGTGGGAGATTTGCCCCAACTAGAAGTCCAGCACATCAGTCTACTTTAATTTACCAGAAGGTTAATGGCTGACTTACTTGATCAGTTACTTTGCTCTTCCAGTGCAGATTCTTAGTAAAAAAAAAAAAAAAAGTTTACTAGATAAAAAATACAGTTTTAGAAATAATATGGTTCAGTGTGTGCAAACTTAAAGTGCCTTATATCTAGTTTGAATTCATATTGTTTAGTAATGGGCGAGAACAACAATATCAGTTGCATACCCATGGTTGAAATGGATTCTCAGTCACTAGTGATGTTATTTTTAAGTCAATATTAGATTATTTTTTTTTCATAGCAGATATCTCCTAACAATGTAACATGAAGTAATGAGTTCAAGGACCTTTTATAGCCTTATTTTAAGCTGGAGGTCAGACCAGAAGAGCACCCTGTTCTCTTCATGTCTTCTAATATCTTACTGGGAAAAGATATGTTTTAAGTTCCAGAAGCACTATCAGTAGATTCTGCAGCAGTTCTTGTTTACCTGTTCTTGCATTCTAGTTACCAAGGAAAGCTTTGTTTAAAAATGAAGATAAGAAATGTTTAAGTTCCAAAAGAAATAGGTAGATTGGCTGCTAGGCTGAGCTTAGAAGACAGTTCTTAGGTCACCCACAGACTTCCTGTATGATCTTAGGTTGCTGGATTTGGACTCGGGAGACCTGGGTTCAGTTCCCAGTTCAACCACAGACTTCCAGTGTGACTTTAGGTAAGTCAATTAATCTATCCTGTGCCTTGGCTTCCCATCTATACAATGATGGCATACATTGTTATTTTACAGGAAATGTTTTGTAAGTAAACAAATTATTGCAAGCAGTAAGGCCATGTGCTCTCTAATACCCGAGGCAGAAAATTCTCAGGTTTTGTCACAGCTGAAACTGAAGTAGTTTTTCACGGGATAATTATACACAGGAAGTCACAGAACAATCCTCTGTGTCTCATCAGTCTGCCCTGATGTCTGTCACATGTTTTTCCTTGACAAGGTTACTGCAGGCTTTGAGTTTCTTGGAAGTCACTCACAGACTTGAACTAGTATCGGTCGAGGGTTTTATTTTTTGATATGTGGTATTGGATGCTTAGGAGGAAGTAGTTGAAGATACCAGCTGTTTTCATACAAGTTACTCTGCAGCTGTTAGTAACAACTATCAGCTGAAGTATAGTTTAAAAATAGTGGAAGGGGCTCTTTCATAACTCTGTTAGACATCACAGATAGGGAGGAGGATGTTCATTCCACCTTTGTATGGCTTTTCACAACTCTTTATTCCCATTGTTAAATATATATTTATATTTTGATCTTATACTAGACTGTTTTTCATCCAAGTAACACTACTTTTAGTGAAGATCTGTCTTTTCCCCAAATAATAAGCAATAGCTTCTGTCTTGCTTCCAGGCCTTGTGAAACAAAAAGCTTCACTGTATGCAATTGGAAATACTATTTCTAGCACAGGAGCTGCTTTTTAGTTTGGCTGAGGAAACAATTTTAAATGTTGGGAAATTCCAGAAAGAACAACAGAATGTTAATCTCTCTTTTTCTTTTTAGTATGCACAATAAATCTTACTAGGATTGTATCTTCTATTGAACAGAGCTCGTGTCTTGCAGCAAGAAGTAGAATATTGGATCTTAATTGGAGAGCCGAGTAGGAAACATCCAACAATACACTGTAAAAGGTATGTTACTTGGTAAGAATATAAACCAGTATGTTTCCTTTCAAAACAGTTTGTATTTCTCTACTAAGTGTCACCAAGTGATGTTTTAGTTCTTTTGAATGAATATACTATAGTTCTAACAGAAACAGGCACTTTACAGAATCACAGAATTGTCTCGATTGGAAAAGACCTTTAAAATCATCGAATTCAATCATTAACCTAACCCTGACAAGTCCTCGACTAAACCATATCCCTAAGCACTACATCTACACAACTCTTAAATACCTTCAGGGATGGGGACTTCACCACTGCCCTGGGCAACCCGTTCCAGTCAGATAACCCTTTCAGTAAAGAAATTCTTCCAAATATCCAATCCAAACTTATGTTGGTGCAGCTTGAGGACATTTTCTCTTTTCCTATCACTTGTTACTTGGTTGAACAGACTGACCCCCCACCTCTCTACAACCTCCTTCCTGGTAGTTGTAGAGAGCAACAAGGTCTCCCCTGAGAAGAAACTTAATTTCTGTCAACTTTCAGTGAGAAACTTTTAGTTAGAAACTTCATGTTTTGACCTCAAGGCTGGCTCTGCAGTTTTGCGTCACGGGACAGGACACGTGTGGGCTGCTGAAAGCCTAAGCTTCTTTCTTTTGAGTTTGACATAGTTCACATTACTCAGGAAGACAAGACACCTCAGCTGTCTGTGGTCATGCCAGTTGTGACTTAGGGGCTGTACAAACCTTGGAGGAGTTTACGCTGCAGCTGAGGACACACACAGGCTGTGTCTGGGGCATGCATAGGATGTTACGCTGCTACCAAGATCTCCTTGCTTGGGTGCAGGTGCAGCCTGTACTCTTGTGCTATTAGCTTATGCATACATTAAAACAATACATTTATGCTGATGTCTGGCTCATACGAAGTTGGGGTAAATCAGATATACAGACTAGGAGAGCTAGAGGGTGTTGTATAGAAATTTAATCCATTAGTTATATATGTTGTGATAAATTATAGAACAGCTTTCTCAGCTTTACTTGACTTGCTAGTTCATAATGCTTAATATTAGTTTCTGGAATGTGGGACCAGTGCAAAAGAATAGTATTTATTTCTCAAGAAACAAATTATGTGGCCAAAACGTAAGTTTTAGGAAATAGCTTCCCTGACACTCCCCAAGTTAAATATGGAGTGATTTTTTTCTTGGTACTTTAGGAAAAGAGCTGTGAAAAAAACCCTAATAATAATAAAATAATAATTCACACAACTTCTGCTTTGTTTCCTCTTCTTTATTCTCTAATTATTTTGAAAATTTGTTTCCAAGTGCTTATCTGTCAGTGTCATAGCCAGTCATATCTAACCCAGTACCCAAAACCCAGATGATCTTTTTTGGTTTTGTCAGTGATATGATTAGGTCAGATACTGTAAATAGCTGGATATTTTGACCTAATGCATATGCTGAGAAATGGCGTGCCATACATCCCACTGACAGAATTCTGTCCTGTGGTACATGAGCTACAAATGGCACAGGAAAAGTTTCCTGGATATAGAATACAAACCTTTGTAGTATTATTTTTTTATTATGGAGACATTCTTCCTCCTGCTACAGTCCAATGACAGCTATCAGTAAGTTCTGTGCTTAAGGTGGGAGGGCAAAGCTTGTGGTAGAAATGGATTTTCTGAGCTTGGAGGGTGGTGTTAGAGAGAAGCAGGTAATTAGACGTTGACAGAAAGGAAAATGTGATGTGTAGGTTTGAAGAGGTATGGAATATGGGGATGTCTGTTGCAGTCGGGCTAGAGGGAGCTGTGAAACTCTGAAGAGCTGAGTGGAGAATTACTGAATTGAGAGTTTGAATGGAGGAGTGAGTTAAGGTGACAGCTATCTGGTAAAAACATTTAGTGGGTGAAAAAAACAAGGGTTTGAACAAAATCATGTAAAAGAGTAGGAAAGGATTAAATAAAGTAAAAGCTAATGTTTCTCTGCCTAAATCATACTTTGCCTCTTCCTTTCACAACCTGATGAATTGGGAAGGGTGAGCAACACAACTCATGACTTGCAGTGCTCTTACTCATTTTGGAAGCTGTTCCCAAGAGCGGGAATAATCACTGTGAATGCTTTGATTAAAAATGATGCTTTTATATCTAGCTTGGTGCTTCTAATACTGAAGGTTTTATACCTTTACACATAGGTTTCTTTAAGTCACTGGTAAGACCATTTAAAGCTGCACATCTGAACTTGCATGTGTGTGAGTCTTAGTGATGCTGAGGTTTCATAAATGTTAGCTGAGTAGTAATAATCTTATTCTGTAGGTGGGCAGATATTGTCACTGACCTAAACACCCAAAATCCAGAATATCTAGATATTCGACACCTGGAGAGAGGGTTGCAGCACCGAAAAACAAAGAAGGTAAGGTAAATTTACTAAAATGGGAGGAAATCCATGGTAGATTTTTTCAAACTTATTATACTTCAGCAGTGTAAGATAACGTAAGTTTTTAGTGAAGCGTTGCTGAAGACAAAAGTCAAATGTGGGTACTTACATACCACAGTCATTTATATTTACTTGCAGGACAAGACGGCAATAGCCTGGCATGCTCTAGGATGAACCAGGATATCTGTGTATACAATATATTTGGTCACAATATTTAACCTTATTGGTTTAAAATGTAGTTGCAGCAAGTATAGAAATGCTCTGCAGACAAATCACAGACAGATCCTTTTGGTGCGTGGCCTTCTAGCTTACATGAAAGTGGGAAAGAAAAATACAGTTGAGTAGGACCTAACAAAAGAATGTGCATATGTGTCTTGTGCAGATTTATTGTCCATACATATAGCTTTCTTTCCTATAGATAGGGCTATATTTCATGGGTGGGGTGTGTATTTTTGATTTGCACATTGCAAGCCTATGAGAAATAATAGGCTGGAGACACGATTTCAAATGTGGAGATCCTGTGGAAGACCATGTCAGCAACATTAGAAGGGACCAGAACAGGTAATTTGTGTGAAAATAGCTGGAGAGTAAAAAAAAAAGACTAGCAGAAGCTAAGCTATACCAGCTTACAAAAAATAAAAAGGATAACTGAAAAAGATGAGAAAGAAGGCAGTAGTTGAATCTGGGAAACAATCAAAATTGATTCAGCCAAGCTTTTCGTTTCTGGATATGTTTTATTGGGTTTTGTTTTTTGTTTGTATGTTGTTGCAGTTTTTTGAGGTTTTGCTAAGGAATTCTGTTACCCGCTAAGATGTTTGTTTCAAATATCTATGTATCTTATAAATGCGCCTATGCGTTTAACAAAGAATTTTTTTACTTTTATTAGGTTGGAGGAAATCTTCATTGCATCATTGCCTTTCAGAGACTTCACTGGCAAAGATTTGGTCCTTGGAATTTTCCATTTGGAAATGTTAGACAGGATAAGCAATCCCAAGGACAAGGAATTTCCAAATCTGAGAGCGAAGACAATATCTCTAAGAAACAACATGGACGACTGGGTCGATCTTTCAGTGCTAGTTTTCATCAGGAATCTACATGGAAGAAATCTAATCTTCGTGAGAGGAGGAACAGCGGGTATCAGAGTTACAATGATTATGATGGAAATGATTAAAATTAACTTTAGATAATAGAGTTGATATATTAAAGTTAGTTTTAATCAAGACATATTAGGGATCTATTAGGCCTAGAATACATATGAATAGAAATTATGGTATAAGATACAGCTTCATAATTACTAAATAAATCTGATTATATGGTTGTAATGGATGACATCTGATGTATAAGCTGACAGATAAGCACAGATTATTGTACTTCTGCAATCAAAAGTAAATATGACAGCAAAATCAATCATTTCTTTTGAAATAATTTTTCTGATCTGTGAAAACAAAAGAGCAGATTGAAATTAGTCTATGTAATAAACGGACTTCGTTGAAAATACTTAATATTCAAAAGCATGAAAATCTATGATACGACTTTATAAAAAGGGTTATTCTGCAAATAGTGTAAGGATGAAAGTA
The DNA here is from genome assembly GCA_013401335.1 of Brachypteracias leptosomus. Taxonomy (NCBI): domain Eukaryota; kingdom Metazoa; phylum Chordata; class Aves; order Coraciiformes; family Brachypteraciidae; genus Brachypteracias; species Brachypteracias leptosomus. The sequence continues at coordinate 101,718 of VYZX01032325.1, forward strand.
AACATTGCCTTCCTTTCTAACACTTCATTTTATTAAGGCTGCCCATGTCCACTGAAAAGGAAAAAACTACATAGGTTAGAAAACCGTGTCCGATTTACAAAGTGAATGTACATTTTCCACTTAGTTCCCAGTAGACTTCCGTCAGTCAGACCTTCTGTCCAGCAGGTCTCGGTTTCTTTTCCCTTAGCTGGATGCCTGTTTTAGACTGAGGGGAATTGCCCGTGGCAGGGCAAGTTAGAGGATGGACCTTCTTTATTGGTTTTGCTCTGTGGGTACAGCAGCTGAATTCTTATCCTGAAGCCTCTTGAGAGCACAGACTCACAAGCTTGTGAAATTCAGTGTTAAAATGCTGCATTTACCATTAGTCAGAGGAGCTACCTGAGCACCGTGTTGTGTTGGCCACTCTTTTCCTTGTTCAGTCTTAAAACCTCTGTCATTTTTCTGCTGCTCTTTTCATTTTGTATGAAGGGGATGCAAGTGCCGATAACTGCTGGCAGCCCTGATATTATATACCTCTCAGCCAACGAACAAATCAAGCTTCTTCAGGTGTCCATGTGCAGTCTCTTTTTCTTTTTTTTCCCCTAATTTGAAATTTTCCCAGTTGTTCATCCAAATACATCTCAACAGTTGTAACTTTCTGTGTATAAATGTTCATACCTGCTCAAGGATTAATTTTGTGACATAAAAAGATTTGTCATGGAATGCAGGGGTTTTGTAGGTTGCTGCTTTTGTTAACCAAAACCGGGAGACTTTTAGACTTTTGTTCATTCAATAAAAATTGTTTTATATTTTGTTGCTTGCTCTTCATTTGTCTTGGGAATGGTGACCCTATGCAAAGGTTTTCAGGAAAGCAGGTAGGAGAAGAATCAGAATTGCAACCCCTGCTTAGCAAAGTGAAGGTAGGGTCTGTTTGCTCCTAAGCCTGTGCAGCCACTGTGACTTAACTTCTATCATTTCATTTCCCAAAGTCTGCAGGCTGGTGACTGAACAAAACCCCTAGGCTTTGAAAATTCATTTTCCAGCTGAAGTATTTTCAGACCTAATTTTTGCAAGCTGAATTTGGACAGAGGGCTCAAATTTCTTTAGAATACTTGATCTGTGTTCTTTAGGGTACTTCATGCTAAAGTAAGTTATATGAATGTCTATTGGTTTTCTATCTGTAGTATATTACCTCTCCAATAATGACAGTCTCAGGGGGGAGCAGGGAATAGATTCCTGCTGTTCTTAAGTAGTTGTGTTGTGAGGGACTTGTTTTTACAATTGTTTTTCTCTTGGGTCAGAGGCTGTTAACACGATTAGTGAAGTATGTTGTGGTTTTGATTCTTCCAGCACTGGCAGAAGGAAGATGCAGGTCTTTGGGGATCTGCTGCTGGGAGCTTTCTCTGGGGCTTCTCGGGTGGGAGCTGGGTGCAGTGAGGGGGCCCTGGGGAGGTGGTGGGAGCAGAGCAGGGAGAGCGCAGGCTGCAGGGAAAATCATCTTCAGTAGGAAAAAAAAAAAAAGTTAAAAAGACGCGTTTCCTTTTCGCGATATGGTGCTTGACAGTTCACCCTCCCCCGGGCAGGCGAGCACTCCTCAGGTGGCCGCGGCCCTCCCCGTTGGGGCCCGCCCGCCTCAGGCTAGAGCGCGCCGCTGCCGTCCCTGCGCCCGGGCTGCCCCACGGCTGATTGCAGCTGCGGGGGCCCGCCAGAAAGGGCAGAGGCACCCGCACGCCCACAGCACGTAGACCCAGAGGGGACGAAGCCAGCACGTGTGAAGGGCTGGCGAGATGCCGCTATCCCCTTCCGCCCCGCCGGGCAGCGCCTTCCCGCCCCGCCCCGCGCACTGCGCTTCCCGGCGGGCAGCGGGGCGGGGCGGGACGAGCGCAGCCCGTGCTGGGAGGCCGCGGGGGGTTCCTCGGCCTGAAGTGGCCGTTCCCCGTTCTTGCGCCGGACTCCGCCCCCCGCGCGCCCCCCGGCCACGCCTCAGGTGAGCTCCGTCGCGCGCTCCAACGGACAGCCCGCGTGCCCCTGCCCGTCCCCTGGCCCGGGCCTCCTGGGGCGGCCTCTGCGGAGAGGGGAGAGGGGAGGGGGTAAGGGGCAGGGGCAGGGGCTGCCTGGAGGCCGGCCGCACAGCACCTGCAGCGTTGCGCTCGAACCGATTTTTTAAAGGTTTTTTCACGTACAGCCCCTTGAGGGAATCGTCCGGAACCGGCCCGAGTGGCTGCCGGGGTGGCGGGGCACCTTCCCGGCCCTGCCCGCCTCGTTGTTCTAGTTCGCAGTGATAGTGCATCCTCGTTAATGAAGCGTACGTGGATCGTGTAATCGGTGGATTATTCTTTCTTCCTTTTGTTCCTCATAGATTCTTCTCTCTCAAAGTAGCTGAGAAAGGAACATGGGAGTACAAGGACTTTGGAAGCTGCTTGAATGCGCTGGGAGGCCTATAAACCCAGAAACGCTAGAAGGGAAAATTCTTGCTGTCGGTATCCTTGAGAAGTAAAGTTGAGGAACCAGTGTTGTGAGAGAGACTATTTTAACTTTTTAAATTATTATTTATTTAACTATTTCTCTTATTTCTGCTTGATTAGCTTTTTCATTTATTTAAATCATTACAACAATTTGATACACAGTTTATATGTGTTATGGTATGTGCAGTATGTACGTATATATACACAGTATATGTAGTAATATATATAATTTAGTGTTGTATATGAAGCTCTTTTCTTTCTTTTGAAAAAGAGACATTTCTTTTTTTATCTTTTAAAAAAGAAACTTTAAAAAATGGATTCCTCACATAAGTGTTGGGTTTTAGGATTTTGTGCTTGATAAATGTGCTGCTCTCATTAGGACTATAAGATGAAAAGGTTTAAATACTTTAACATCAATTTTCCTATAACTACTTTATTAAATGCTGGGAAGATGTGGAAAGAAGTTACCCTTCATTTATTTGCAAAAAATAACTGGGGAGGTACTACTTGCTGTGCAGTTTTTTTGACTCTACTTTTTGTCCAGGGTGATAGGGGCAATAATTTATTTTCTGAAGTTCACATGTGTTTGAATAACCTTGGCTTCAATAAGCCAAGCTTGAAACAGCAGGCAAACACTACTCAGTCAAATATGTGCACTTTATAGAAACTATTAATGTGGTATACGAGTTAAATAGTAAAGTTTTGCCTCTTAACGGTTCTTTAAGATATCAGTATTTGGTTGAACCAAGCAATAAAGGGAGCCAGAGATCGTGGTGGTAATTCCATACAAAATGCTCACCTCCTCACTCTGTTTCATCGACTCTGCAAGTTACTGTTTTTCCGAATTCGGCCTGTCTTTGTTTTTGATGGAGAGGCACCCCTTCTGAAGAGACAAACCTTGGTAAGTACCTTTGCTGGGTCTTTGCAATGCAAAATAGGATGTATGTCTGCCAATACTAAGTAGCCATGTTCAATTTCCTGCTTATTCCGCTTATGTTTCTAAGCCATGAGGCTGGAGGACTTGAAGTGCTCTGCCGTGCAGGTGTTCTTTGCACTCCCAGTTTTGGTTAGCTGTTGGATCATGGCAGCAGCTCCCTTTTGCTGTGCTCAGGTTTGATTTGTGTAGAGACCAGATTTCAGGGAGGTTGAGTCTTGCTCCAGAATGGACTTGAATGTAACTCTTGCAAACAATTGTATCCAAAAGCTGAAAACTATTCCTGTGTTCCACAGTGGAAACCAAGACAGGGAGATTTAGAGGATCTGAAGGCTGTGTCCATGTTGATGTAGGATGAGTTACGAGTTGCTCATAAAATACAGAATACTCAGAATTATAGCACTTATTCACTGGATATGTATATTCACTGTCCATCAAAATCTCATTGATGTTAATCTTATTTTCACAGGCTAAGAGAAGACAAAGAAAGGAAGCTGCCACTAGGGATTCCAGGAAAACTACCGAGAAACTATTGAAAACATTTTTGAAGAGACAAGTCATCAAAACTGCACTTACAGACAAAAGGTAAAAATAAAAATTATTTTTCCCTTGTTTTTAAGTGACAGGTAAGTTTTTATGTAGCTACTAATCACGGTTGTCGTTTTTTTTTTACCTTTCCCTAAGAAATGAAGCTTTTCCCAGTCTTACACAAGTTCGAAGACCAGAAATTGATGATATGTATGTATTGCCTTCTTTAGAGGAAGAAGAGAAGAACAGGTAGGTGACAGTAAGAAAAATAGCTTAAATGGCTATAATAAACTATGGTAAAAGTATATACCGCACTTCTTGACTCTGCTGAAAGGCCTTTGACCCATGAGACTCCATAATATATACATTAATTTATATTTTATTTCAGTTTCTTTTTGGAGGGTTTGGTTTATTAGCTCTGGATACAGAAACCTTCTCATTATTTGTGGGAAAGCAACAGAAGAAGCTTTCAGGCCACAGATTAAATTTCTACACTGGGTTCATATTTAGGGATGAAAATGCTACTTAATCTCTATGGCCATATTTGTATGACTAAACGGAACTGATTGTTCAAGCTTGGGTAGCTGGCATGTGGCAGCTTGATTGCGGTTTGCCTCTGCTCATTCAGTTGTGGAGATGTGTTCATCAGAAGCAGGCTTTGTACATACTTGTCAAACTTGTGACATCTTAAATAACACTAAGTGGGAACGTGGAGCTATCCGTTAGATGACTCTTTGCATATCTTATATGTACTTTAAATGCTGACCGAGTAATGATGTAAACAGCAACACTTGTCTCAATCTAGTTGTAACTGAGATAAGTCTGGCTTCTTGCTTTCAGTTCAGATCTTTTTGACTTGTGTTTGTATTTATATGTGTGTTTGTATGTATAATGCGTATATACATGTGAGTATTTTGATGTTTGTGGATTTTTGTACTTAGCAATGAATGTCCTTTTGCTTAAACTAGGAACTTTAATTTCCTAGATATATATCTACATCTTTTTTCTCTTTATGATTTTTAGCTCGGAGGAGGAAGATGAAAGAGAATGGGAAATGAGAATGAGTCAAAGAAAGATGCTGCAGGTAAGTGCATCCTAATTGCCCTGTTCTTGTGAACGATCCTCTCATTCATGCGCTATGCTTAAAAGACAAACAAGAAGGTTAAAAAAAATGTTTGGAGGTATAGGTATTACTATAGCATTACTTAATAAGCGAACAAGTTAATTTTGAGTACTCTGTGAATTGCTACTAATGAGGAAATAAAATGAAATTTTCTCCACTAGAATACAGCAGAATAGGAACTTCTTATGGTACATTTTAAAAATTTGTCTTTTTTTTGACAACATTCTCTGGACATGTGGAGAATAAATTGTCTTTTGTAATGATAGAAGTGAAATGTCTGTGGTTTTGCACATGTGTATACACATGTAAGACAGTATATTTAATAAAACTCCCATGCTTCTCCAAATACTGATGTTGAAGCAATTCAGTCCTTGAGTGTTTCTGGATAAGTTCTATATTCTCTTCTGATATGCTGATGTCATGGGAAGAGAAGAAAAGAAATATATAACCTAAGAAGAAGGCATAATAAATAATAAAATGATTTCTGTTTTCATAAAAGTAAAATCAAATTAAAAAACCCCAAACAAAACAGCCCCCTCCCCCCCCCTAACAAAACACCAAACTAAAAAACCTCTTGGAAGTATAGTTTATCTTTGAAATACTTCACATTCAGAAGGAGAACCTCTTTGGAAGGATAAAATCAAACTAGCTGAGGCTACACAACCTGCTTCTATGATTTATACTAAGTATCTTTTTGTAAAAGGAATAAACCAAAGTTCCTCTGTGTAGTGTAGATCAGTAAATATGTACTTTATTTTATTAGGTAGTAGTTACGTTTTTTTCTTAACTGTTTTCTTCACAGTATAGGAAGTAACAACAAAGATTTTGTGGTTTGGTTTTTTTGTTGTTTTCATTTGGAATGATGGTCTAAATATTTTATTGTTCTTGCTTTGCTGTAATATAAAGTACATGTTTATATTGTTTTCTGTTTTTGTAGGAAGAGTTATGTGAAAATCCTCATTCTGTAGATATTGAATCAGAAGATTTCAACAAGCTGCCTCCAGAAGTAAAACATGAGATCTTGACTGATATAAAAGAATTTACAAAGCGAAAAAGAACATTATTTGAAGCAATGCCAGAGGTAATATTTGAAATAGTTTTCAAACCATCAGCATGGAGCTATTGCTATTAATGCAGATGAAGATTACATAAGAATATTACATCTGGAAAGCGTTACCCCCAGGCCTATTTAATAAGAGATGCATTGAGAGAGGAAAAAAACAGTGGGATAATGACTCTTAACAGAGTCCTCCCATGTGTCTCTTCAGAGCCTTATCTCTTGATTTCCACTAAAATTAACAGAGCTAATTCAGTTCAGCAAGAACGGAAAAAATCACAGCGTCTTGTGTCTCATCAGCATTATGCCCAAGATTTCACTTGCAAGAACATGCTGCTGGCGTGGGTAACCCAGGCAGAGTGAACACAGCTCGGAATTCCAAACCCTTTGGTGGTTATGGGACCTGGCAGCTGGGAAAAGGCTTTTGTAACTTGGGCAGATGTTCCTGAAACCATTCAGGGACAAACAGGGAATCCTCTAGTGCCACGTCTACAACAGCTTTCCAGAGCACAGTTGGTTTTTAAAAGTACAATACATGTCAAACAAGAGGATAGCTTGTGCCCAAGTGTAAACTAAGAACCATCATCTTAAAAATGTCCACATGTGGATTTTGTTATAATTGTTTTTAAGGTAGAGACCAGCTCCTTTAGCCAGCTAAGGTTTGTTGGTCACATCATTGTGTTTAGCTAGCATTCACAACTACTTAATGGTACCCTTTAGAATTGTTGTGTGTTGCCAGATGAGTGTTGCTGTCACTTGGGATTGCAGTTGTCAGGAAAAGACAAATGTTATCTGCTGAAGGGAAACTCTTAAAAGGCCCTCCAGAGTGTGGTAAATGAACTTGCTTAAAAGGTACAGCTAGTGGCATTTTATTTAAATTGACTTGGTTGTTTATTTTGGTTTTTTGGTTTTTTTAAGGAGTCCAGTGACTTTTCCCAGTACCAGCTTAGGGGTTTGCTTAAGAAAAGCAGTCTCAATCGGTGCATAGAAAATGTAGAAAAAGAATTGAATCAACAGCAGTCGGGTGAAATCCAAACACAATATGAAAATGAAGGTGGTTTTGTGAAAGAAGTGGAATCTAGAAGGGTAATCTCTGAAGATACTTCTCACTATATCCTAATAAAGGGTATGTCAGGTTTTAATTTTGTAAACCCTCTCATTTGGTGTGTGCAGTCTGCAACTGTCAGTTTTTAGAAAAAAATGAATATTGTTTAGCAGCGCATGTAGACCATACTTTGTATGAAATGTGCATTACTGTTAGATGTAACTAGCTGTAATCTGTAAGTGCATAGAAAACTGTTTATTAATCTTTATATAATGATGTTCATTATGTAAAATAGAATGTTGGTATAAAGCAGGTTTTTACTAAAAAAAAATAAAATCAACAAACCCCTTTCTTTCAGGTATTCAAGCAAAAGAAGCTACAAGTAGAGACTTGGAAATTACTGCAGGACCCTCAAAAATGCTTGAATTTACTAAATCAAGTAAAATCAGTGAATCTCCTACTAATGCAAAACCAGTTACACCTGACAAGTTGCAGACAGAGAAAGAAAACAGTGTGGTGACAGCACCACCCTCTCCTAGGACTTTGCTTGCTATCCAGGCAGCTATGGTAGGGAGCAGCTCAGACGAAGAACTGGGGGATGAAGTTACAGGACAATTGAATGTGATTCAGTCTGTAACAGAGGAAGGCAGCATGTCTCCAAGAACACTACGGGCAATTCAGCAAGCTCTGAGTGGTGATGATAAAAGGGAGGAAGTAGTTACTGTTAGAACTGATGTAGTACTACCAGAAAGACCAGAAGTGAAGGATTTTCTGCTTAGTAGCTCAGATGAGGAAGATCAGATTCTTGACGTTAAGGAGGGGAAAAAAATACCTACATCTACAGTTCATTCTTCAAACCAAGTGATTATGCAAGATACTGAATTTGAACAGAAGAGTCAGGAAATAAAAATTACACCCAAGGACACAAATCTATCCAGAGCTGAAAATTATTCTTGTATTGATAATACTAGTAAAGGCAAAGAAGATGTAGATAAAGAAGAAAATGATTCCAAAATAGACTTAAATTATTTGGGAGATAAGGTTATAAACTTGTGCACGCAGAAGCCAAGCTGTTCCCCTCTACAAACTAGTATAGGGGCTTTGGTTCATGCTGAACCAACAGACCTTTCTAAAAATGAGGAAAACTTGAAAATTTCTGAAAATATAGAGGAAGTAGTTTTGCCAGCAGAAGAGAATGTGGTTTTGCCAGCAGAAGAGACTGTATCTGAGGTACCAAAGGATATTAGATTTTTTCCAGAAGCAGAAGGTCCAGAGGAGGAAAGAGAAGGGATATCACAGTCTGAGGACAGCGATTCTGATGGTATGTGCTTTCTAATTGTGTAAAAATATAAGAAAATAGGACCTTACTGTATTTGTGGTCGTAGTTAACCTTTTCTCCTGATAAGAAATGCTTTAAAATACATCTACAACAGTGAACACATCTACAACAGCGAGGTTATAAAAATCTGAGCTATGTTTTTCCCCTTGGTGTTACACTATTGAAACCTGAGCATACAGTACAAAATCAGGAGAGCGTGCTGTTGCATACACTGAACTTCACTGGTGTATTAATGACCAGCCACTTGGTTTCTGTAATTTCACGGTTCTTATATCTATTTACTGCATATGGGAAAAAAACCCAACTGTCCAACTTAAAATCATGTACAAACACTTCCTTTTTAAACAAGCAGCGGGAAGTTTAAGTCTTTATGTTCCTTTAATAGGAAGCTTTATTGAAGTCGATACTGAAATCAGTAATGAGTCTGAGTTTACTACTAAATGTGAGGAAAAAAGGGGTGATGAAACAACACTTCCAGAAGTGGAGACAGACAGGCACAATATTGTCACCCAGGACTTGCTGACGGAGTCTGATGAAGTGGGTTTGGCAAATGATCAGAATGTTGCAAGAGAAGATGATGGTAAAGATGCAACAGATGAGTGGCAAGATGTCAATTTGGTAACTCTTTGTTATTTGTTTTAAGCTAGTAATGAAGTGCTCTGTCCCTAAGTAGGTTTTAAGGAAAACTTTTGGACAGTTTTTTACTGTTACATTGCTTTCTCATGTATGTATCTAAGTCTATGGGAACTGATTTTTCTTTAAAAGATGATGGTTAACTGTAATTCCTTTGAAATCGGAGAGAAAACTTCAAGGTTTTAGCATTCTGGTGAATAGACCTATGTCTGGTCTTATAATTTACTCCATTAGAGAAGCTGTGACAACTTCCAAGTATGAATTAGTGGAGCATATACTACTAGAATAATTATAGTTGGAGTCTTAGTGCTTTACTTAAGTATACCCAAAATCTTGAAAAAATGAAAATCTTATTTTTTTTTTTTTAGGAAGAACTAGAAGAATTAGAAAGTAATCTTTCTGTTGAGCAGAATATTCTTCAGGCACAAAAACAGCAGCAGGAACGTATTGCTGCTTCTGTAACAGGACAAATGCTCTTGGAAAGCCAGGTAGTATTGATAAGTCATTTTGATATGATACAGAATGATGTGATCCCTGCCTCCACCCCAGTCAAACATTTTCTCAAAAACTGTTAGTAATTTTGCTTAATTATAGGTCACCTTTTTTCCTCTTAGGAACTTGTTTTTTTCAGTCTACTTAATTTAAAATATTGAAAGTACTGAGATAATCTTTAATTACAACAGTTTTAAATAACTTTTATAACATTATAAAATAATTATGAATAAATCAACATTTTTTTAAAAGCACCAACTTGTTAAGGTTGTTTCACTTTGATCTTTGCCTGTTGCTGTGAAAGGTGCAAATTTAACAAAAAAATATTAGGAAAATACATTCAGCAGTATGGAATTGGTGTAATCTGGGTGTTAGGTAAATTGTGATTTCCCCATGGGATTAAAAGATAAAAGTTTAAGAAGTTTATGTCCTGGGTAACTGATTTTAAAGAATCTCACCAGTAATACCTGCATAAACCTGGAACTTGTTTCAGTATTAACATTTAAAGGTTAATGCAGTCTAATGCAAGGACTACTTGCAATACAGTATATTTGAGTTAACATATTTTTAGATGCTATCAGCAATCTACTATATTACGAGGTAATAAGCTTATTCTAAGATGAATTTTGAGAAATATATAAATGCTTTTATTTTCTTCCCAATAAAAGGGATAATTTAGATATTTAAAATTACTGATTTTTTTTTTTCCTTTGCTAAATATTTGCTTTTACTTGTTTTTTCATATATTTTTTTTTTTTTTTTTTAAAGACCAGTAGATTGTGCTTTTGTAATATTACTTGCCATATAATGCTAGGTACACTGTTATAGTGAAGCAGAAGTAGAATTTAAGTTAATTCTTCAGATGAAATATTCACTGTTTTCTCTCCATCCTCCAGGAGCTTCTTCGTCTGTTTGGAGTTCCATATGTTGAAGCTCCGATGGAGGCAGAGGCCCAGTGTGCTGTATTGGACCTCACTGATCAGACTGCTGGGACAATCACCGATGATAGTGATGTTTGGTTATTTGGCGCACGACATGTTTATAAAAATTTCTTCAATCAAAACAAATATGTGGAATATTATCAATACGTTGATTTTCAAAACCAGCTAGGTAAGCCTTAGGTAGTGATTTGTTAAATACAATTTTCAGTAAGACAACACTGCCATGTATCTTTTTTTAAGCTGTATTTTCTCCAGAATTTACCTTATTACAACACCTGTTCTTTGGTGAGTCTCAAGACATTCAGTTGGGTTGCTGTTTTTACTGCTGAGTTCCCCCCCCCTGGATTTGCAGACACCTGCATTTAATACACTGAGTTAGTATGATGATGATTCAGGCTGGAAGTATGAACTATGGTACCAGTTTCTGGGTAAATGTCAGCATGACTTTTCTGATGGGAAAATTATATTCTGATGTCATCAGCTTTGTAGTCTTCTGAAAATGGAAGTTTAATTTGAACATAGTGACACTTAATGTGTTAGAAGAGGATCTGGCATGTGTATATGCTCTGTAAAAGGATTTTCATTTAGTTAATACTGGCAGCTTTTTTTCTTCTTTCAGATTGCTCTTGTACCAGTCTAATCAAATTGTTGCTAATTTTGTTGAACTACTAAACTTCAGTGTCACATAGCGCATTAAGAAAAGTATGAACCAGTTTTAATTTTTCTTTTATGCCTTATTTAAGCAGAACTCTTATAAAATCAGTTTTGACATTTCCGAAGTTGAGAGAGGCTATGGACTTTGAAATAATATTTTAATGTCTTCAGCATGTAAAATTTCACAGTGTTTTTATGTAGTGAAAAATATGTCATTTCTTCTTCCAGCAAGTTGGATGAAATATTTTTTTGCTTACTTATACCTACTTAGGAGGGCACAAGTAGTTGTAGTTCATATTTAGTAGTAATTGTAGCTATGGTAGTTCACTTGGACAGGATTGCTGTAAAAGCATGTGTGTGATTTTTAGCTGTTATTAATGTAATAAACCAGTGCTTTTATTTATTTATTTGTTAGGGAAAAATAGTCATCATCAGTCTTTGTGTCACATTGCTCTGCAGTCTTGCACTTCTGCTGCTTTTCCATGCATTGCACAATTCTTCTTATTTAAGAGTTGATGGATATCCTGACTAGCATGCCAGTGGTCTTGCTTTGTGTGCTTGAGATACACATCACTCCTTTTCTCCATTGAATTTTAAATTTTAAAATATTTTTTAAAAATCTAAAATCCTCAAGCTAATCACTGAAAATCAGTATAGTTGCCTCAGATCTTATGGTGTACTAGAGAGATGTGGTCAGCAGCATTCTTCACAGAATGCTAGGGGTTGGAGGGGACCTCTGGAGGTCACCTAGTCCAACTCCCCTGCCAGAGCAGGTTGCACAGGATGGTGTCCAGGTGGGTTTTGAATGTCTCCTGAGACAGAAACTCCACTACCCCTCTGAGCACTCTGTTCCAGTGCTCTGCCACCCTCAAAGTAAAGTTCCTCCCCGTGTTTAGATGGAACCTCCTATGTTCTAGTTTCTGCATGTTACCTCTTGTCCTGTCACTGGGCAGCACTGAAAAAAGACTGGCCCCACCCTCCTGACACCCACCCTTTAAGTATTTATAAGCATTGATAAGATCCTCCCTCAGTCTTCTCTTCTCTAGGCTAAAAAGCCCCAAGTCCCTCAGCTTCTCTTCATGAGAGAAATGTTCTAGTCCCCTAATCATCTTTGTAGCCCTTCCTTTCTTCTGGCTATTTCACAGGCTCTTTTGTCCTGTTTAGTAACTGCACTAGCACAGAGCAAAAGGCTTCCAGTTTGGGAACACTTTTAAGGAGCAGAGGCATTGATATTATGGACTAGAATTCAAACAATGTTTTTATTTCTGATTTGGGGGGTTATTAAAATCAGATAAACATTAGAGAGCAGGACAGTAACTGGAGAAATATATGTAAAATAATTCTTTTAGCTCTTAGAAACCTAGAATTTCCCAATGGTCTTTACATTTTTACGTTTTAACATTTTAGTTTTGGCAAGATATATTTGCCAAGTTAGGACAGCCACCAGTGCTTGAGCCAGCAGTAGGATATTGACACTGCTCCAGAGTATAATTTAGCAAATTCTGATGTCGATGTATATGTGATTTTACAGAGTTAATGCCTTTGTGTTTCTTTTGGGGTTTGCCTTTCAGATAATATATTATTTTTTAATTTGTAAGAGAACAGATGCTGAATTCACTATTTTATTTGGTTTATGTGCTTTCTTTTACAGGGTTGGATCGGAACAAGCTAATTAATTTGGCATACTTACTTGGAAGTGACTACACTGAGGGCATCCCAAATGTTGGCTTTGTAACAGCAATGGAGATTTTAAATGAATTTCCTGGGCATGGCTTGGAACCTCTCTTAAAATTTGTGTATGCTTCTTTATTATTTTGCCTTTTTGTCTCTCCATAATATGAATATTAGTGAATATACGCTTAAGCGTAGAACAAAACACATGACCATCATTGACAATCATTAAGGAGACCAAGTTAGCTGTAAAATATGTGATTATATCACTTATTTGAAATGGCAGGTAAGTAAGATGACATGTTGATACAGCAATTTCAGTGAGACTAATGAAGGCAATAGAACAGCTGCAGAACTGTGCAACTGCCTCTGAGTTTGTTTCAGAGCTGGATCCATAGTGGAATGGAGGTTTATTTTCCCTGAATTAACCTTGTGAGAAGGTGCTGTAGCTTGCTCGTAGAGAAAAGAGACTTGATGAGTGAGGAATGGATGACCTGGAAAAAGACAGACAGGTAGGCTTTGGGGAAGAACAAGATTTGAAGAGAGCCAAGCCAGTTGTACTGGCAATGTGAGGATGGTTAGAAGTTTTTGGTTTGGTTTGTTTTTTTCATACCAAAAATGATCATTATGTGTGGAACATCCTCCCCAAGTGAGGCTGAATTAGGACCTTTTGTTTAGCAGCTTAACGGGAAATCTACTGTGGCTTCTAATGGCTGCGTTTACTGTGTATGTTTTGCCTTTCCTGCTTTCACGTTATATGTCCCTTTGGCCATTTCTTATTTGGAAATTTCCTACCTCATCTCATGTAGTAACTGAAGTAGGGAGATTAAGGCTATTGAAATTAGCATAATGTCTCTTGATACTTCAAATTACATTTTTACAGAGGCAAATGANTCCTCCCCGTGTTTAGATGGAACCTCCTATGTTCTAGTTTCTGCATGTTACCTCTTGTCCTGTCACTGGGCAGCACTGAAAAAAGACTGGCCCCACCCTCCTGACACCCACCCTTTAAGTATTTATAAGCATTGATAAGATCCTCCCTCAGTCTTCTCTTCTCTAGGCTAAAAAGCCCCAAGTCCCTCAGCTTCTCTTCATGAGAGAAATGTTCTAGTCCCCTAATCATCTTTGTAGCCCTTCCTTTCTTCTGGCTATTTCACAGGCTCTTTTGTCCTGTTTAGTAACTGCACTAGCACAGAGCAAAAGGCTTCCAGTTTGGGAACACTTTTAAGGAGCAGAGGCATTGATATTATGGACTAGAATTCAAACAATGTTTTTATTTCTGATTTGGGGGGTTATTAAAATCAGATAAACATTAGAGAGCAGGACAGTAACTGGAGAAATATATGTAAAATAATTCTTTTAGCTCTTAGAAACCTAGAATTTCCCAATGGTCTTTACATTTTTACGTTTTAACATTTTAGTTTTGGCAAGATATATTTGCCAAGTTAGGACAGCCACCAGTGCTTGAGCCAGCAGTAGGATATTGACACTGCTCCAGAGTATAATTTAGCAAATTCTGATGTCGATGTATATGTGATTTTACAGAGTTAATGCCTTTGTGTTTCTTTTGGGGTTTGCCTTTCAGATAATATATTATTTTTTAATTTGTAAGAGAACAGATGCTGAATTCACTATTTTATTTGGTTTATGTGCTTTCTTTTACAGGGTTGGATCGGAACAAGCTAATTAATTTGGCATACTTACTTGGAAGTGACTACACTGAGGGCATCCCAAATGTTGGCTTTGTAACAGCAATGGAGATTTTAAATGAATTTCCTGGGCATGGCTTGGAACCTCTCTTAAAATTTGTGTATGCTTCTTTATTATTTTGCCTTTTTGTCTCTCCATAATATGAATATTAGTGAATATACGCTTAAGCGTAGAACAAAACACATGACCATCATTGACAATCATTAAGGAGACCAAGTTAGCTGTAAAATATGTGATTATATCACTTATTTGAAATGGCAGGTAAGTAAGATGACATGTTGATACAGCAATTTCAGTGAGACTAATGAAGGCAATAGAACAGCTGCAGAACTGTGCAACTGCCTCTGAGTTTGTTTCAGAGCTGGATCCATAGTGGAATGGAGGTTTATTTTCCCTGAATTAACCTTGTGAGAAGGTGCTGTAGCTTGCTCGTAGAGAAAAGAGACTTGATGAGTGAGGAATGGATGACCTGGAAAAAGACAGACAGGTAGGCTTTGGGGAAGAACAAGATTTGAAGAGAGCCAAGCCAGTTGTACTGGCAATGTGAGGATGGTTAGAAGTTTTTGGTTTGGTTTGTTTTTTTCATACCAAAAATGATCATTATGTGTGGAACATCCTCCCCAAGTGAGGCTGAATTAGGACCTTTTGTTTAGCAGCTTAACGGGAAATCTACTGTGGCTTCTAATGGCTGCGTTTACTGTGTATGTTTTGCCTTTCCTGCTTTCACGTTATATGTCCCTTTGGCCATTTCTTATTTGGAAATTTCCTACCTCATCTCATGTAGTAACTGAAGTAGGGAGATTAAGGCTATTGAAATTAGCATAATGTCTCTTGATACTTCAAATTACATTTTTACAGAGGCAAATGAATACTTCCCTCTGTTTTTCAGTGAGTGGTGGAATGAGGCTCAGAAGAACAAGAAATTGAGACCTAATCCACGTGACACGAGAGTGAAGAAGAAACTGCGGGACCTGCAGCTTTCTTCAGGTTTCCCAAATCCAGCAGTGGCAGAAGCATACCTGAAGCCTGTGGTGGATGAGTCAAGGGGTTCGTTCACCTGGGGGAAGCCTGATATAGAGCAGATCAGAGAATATCCTTTTACTATATGGCAGGACTTGTTAACTAAAAGTACTCAGATTACAGTTCATAGGGTTTGTTAGTGAGTCAGTAACAGTGTGTCAAATACTTTAACATCTTGTTGGTGTGAGGGGCCCCCCCCACCCTGTCCACGTGCTTCTCCCACAATGGTAACAGCTCTGGAAAGGAAGGGAGTGTAGCCGTGCATGTCTGGCATCTGGGCTGCTCTGCCCTTCTGAGAGAGTGGATTGCTTTGCTTTGTGTGTGCAAAGAGTCTCGTGGCTGGACTGACTAGTTTGTTATGATGTTAGGTTTCCATAGCTGTTCTGCGTTCTAGACTTTGTTTGTACACTCCTGATGTGTTTCCCATCTTTCACAAATAAGTTTCAAAACCTTGTTGGAAATGGTGTTTCAGTCTGTGCTTTATCCCTATTATTGCATTTCTTGCAATAATGCCTGTTTTGCGCATGCATCGCAGCTTGAGCTGAGGTGTATTGTTGGAAAATATATGACGAGTATTTTAAACAGTGAGTGAAACTTCCGATGCTTGTGTCAGAATAAGGTTTACTTATAGGTATTCTGTCTTACAGCGGTACCATATAGCCAAAGTAGGTTCTGCCTTCAGTGAGACATGCTTTTGGAAATGATGTTAGAGAAAAAGTTCTGTAGCTAATAGAGATGTAACAGTCTGATTAGGATATGTAGTGTAATACTGGAACCATCCGCCTAAGTCAGCTGTAATAACTTAGAGGGTTTTCTCTGGTTTTGTAGTAGAAAAAGCTTTGAAGTAGAATAACATTACTCCAGACTTTCTTTACTTGTGGATTTTTCATTTTATGTGTTTACTAAGTACTAGTAATAACCGTTTTGTAAAGTTCCTTAACTTTGCACATTCTGTCAGGTTCGCTTTGGCTGGACTAGGACAAAGATAGATGAAATCCTTTTTCCTGTGATAAAACAGCTGAACTTGCAGCAGGTAAAGTATAAAACTATGTATAGTTTAAGGGTAACTAGAAAATTGTAAAGAGAAGCATTTTAAAATGAGCAGCAAGGTTTTAATCTAAAATATATTTATCAGAAACTGGGATTTGATGATTTTTTTTTTTCTTAATATATATATATAAAAGTCATTAGACTTGTTTGTGTGGGCTTCGTTTCTGTGATTTGGGTGTGCTGTGAGGCACTGTACCTAATTTCAGTTGTTTGTTTCAAATTTTGTAATCAAGCACCTATCTCAAGTCCAGGTTGGTGTTTGTTCTGGTTGTACTGAATACTGTGGGTGCCTCAGGCACCTTTAGTACTTTTAAAAAGATAATGTTCTGTCTCTAAAAGTCATTTACAGAAACGCCCCTGGGATTTTGGTGAAGTGACACCATTTGGTACCATCCGTATCCTTTGAGGAGGAGTGCAGGCTGAACTGTTGAGAAAGTGCCCATTGATCTAATTACTCCAATTTTCAAATAAATGTTCTATCAACATTAATAACACTTAAAGTGGATAATGGTGCATGCTGTGATACTATAAAAGTCTGTTGTAAAACTGACCATCTAAGGTCACATTCTTTCCTCCTTTTGCCATAGAGGAGATAGATATGTAGTCTAAGCCAGGGTTCTAAGTTCTCTCTATCACTCAAAAGAGTGAAAGGTACTAAAAGTCCTAGTTAAATCCCTATACTCTCAGGTTGACTGGAACATCCTGTGGAAGCATCTGTCCCCCTTAGACAATTTTAGGGAGGATATAGTAGCTTAGTCTATACAGAAAACCTGGTTGAGTTGGATAACACAGACCCCCCTCTGTGGGACTGCTTCTAGTTCTACTCTTTAATCTTTATACTGTAGCAGCATGCGTCACAATGAGCTTGAGTCAAATGACTGCATTTTGTTGCATTAGCATATGCAAATATAAAGTGCACTTAAAACATTTGCTTAGTAAACATTCTGTTCTTTTAACAGCTTGAAGATGAAGATGTGTTTGTAAGGATATCCTTAAGAGCACTATAGAGATTCTCTGCATTAGGGTTGAAAATAGCAGCATATGTTTAATCATCAGCAGTGCAGTGTTTGTAAAATTTCACTGGAGTTTGCTTATTTAGTTTCTGTAAAGGTTCTTGTTGCATAATTTATAATAGTACAGATATTACTGTAATACATCCTCTTGTTCACATCTATTTGCATGCATATTAATTTCATTGGTCCTTTATCCTACTTTGATATGGGATGCTTTATAGTATAGCTGAGATAACAAGTGAATTCCCATCACAAACACATCCAAAGGTGTTTCTGTATTTTATTTTTGACAGACTCAGCTTCGAATTGATTCATTCTTCAGACTAGCCCAGCACGAAAGACAAGCTATTAGAAGTCAGAGACTGCGCAGAGCTGTGACTTGTCTAAAGAGAAAGGAGAAAGAAGAAGGTGATGAAATTCAAGAGGCCACTGCTCTTATGGAGGTGGAACTTAAACAGCATGAGGAAAGTGAAATGGAAGGTACTGCAGGCCGTGCAAATCATCAAGCTGTGGCAACAGAAGTCCAAAGTGGAAAGAGAAGAAAACATTCAGATTCCAGAAAAGAACTTTTATACAGAGGTGGTTTTATTGTGAATTTGCACCTTTCAGAAACTTCTAGTGACTCCTCGGTAGAGGAATCGGAAAGCAGAGATTTAGGCAAGGGCAAAAAGAGGAAAAAGGTTTCTGTAATGGAGACGGCAGGCCCCAAAGAAAGAAAGGGGTGCAGCAGCTCCAGTGGTGAAGATGAAGAACTGGGAAATGTAGTCATGGTGACGGCTAAACCTCTGTTTGAGGGCAGAAAAAAGAAATCACAGAGAGGAAGAAGAAAGAAAAAGTCTTAAAGAAAAAAAGTTTTTAAGAAGAGAGACTATGTGCACTTTGTTTTTCATGAGTTAAGCTTTGTAAATATTCTAATGAATTTTTGATAATAATAGATTATCTCTATTTGTTATGTATTCTGTGTCCAGAGCTGAAATAGGAGGGATTTGTAAATGTTGAAAAAAATTTTAGCACATTTACTCATAAATACCTAGATTGGACATGATTTATATCTAGTGTTCTGTTTTGAGATTTTAAAATCAAGCCAAAAACATGATGCCCCTTCATTTACATTCTGACTGAGGTGAGATAGCTGTTAAAATTCACATGCAATCTGTTGCTTCCTTAACTTCGAACTCAAATGATATTTTGAAAGTAACTTGGATTATTTCTGGGTGATGAGAGAAGGAAAATCAGCTCATTTAGTGTTGTTTTCCTATTCCCTTCACTTAGGCCTGTCTTGAAAGTTTTGTGCTTAAAGTAATGTTGCTTATCGAACTGCACACGAGACAATGTAAGTCCTTGTAAAATCACATGGAAAATCATACAGTACAGTAAGTCCTTTCATAATCTGAGGTGCTGTAACTGTTTGTGTTCTGGAGTTACATGGCCATGTCTGAAAACAGAATTTGTCTCCATAATTGATGTTCAGAGAGGTACTCACTGGTTGCAACACTCATGTCAAATTAATTTGTGAGAGAAACGATGTGTTTGGCTCAGGCTCCCCCCACCTCACTCTGAATGATTGTAGAATGTATTTATAGCTCCTGTGGATTAAGAGGGAAAAGCACTGAATGCTGCCAGTCATACTGGAGTTCTTACATTGCACTTTAGTTCTCCTTGCTTCTTCTGTCTTCTCATCTAATATTTCTAATTCATTTCTCATTGTTTCATTGTTTGAAAGTCCAAGTCCATACAATTAAGTTTTGTATGAAACACGAGCTTCCCCTAAAAGGATGAAGGACTGAGGTGAACTGGGTAACATCTGGACCTTATCGTTGCAGAGTCTGGTACTTCATGTAGAGTGCTGGGCAAAAATTACTCCTTTTGATACTACTTTTGTAAAAGATTATAGTATTGTAAGCAAATTGTCAGTCTGAACAGCCAGTTCAAAGCAGTGTTTTTTATAAATTACCCGTTAATGTTGCTGAATTTTGCTTTAAAAATGTGGATTGGGCCTTGGTGATTTGTTTGATAGTTTCTAAATGCAGAAAAGCTCCTACTAATTTCTTATACCAAGTATGGTAAAGTACAGAGACCTTTGGTTCTCTGGAGGGCTTGTGCAGCATTTTTATGTAATAATGCATTATTTTTCAGTGGCACTTAGAAACCCCTGTTGAAGTCTGATTTTGCTTAAAAACTGTGTAAAGAAGTAGTTCCTGTCCTGAATTGGTTACACACTAAATAAGAGAGGTCTTGCAGATACCTGTATTTGTTCCCATGGCAGTAAGCGGTGCGGTCTGTTTGGCGAATGACCGTCTTGTGTATACAAAAGGGGAGTGGTCAGTGTATGATTACATGTGCTGACAGCTGCCTCATGGGGTAAAGTGGAACAGGATTTTGGGGTGTGTGTGTCAGGTTACAGATGTGTGTTCCAACATGAGCAGCATTTATATACCCCTGCCCCTTTGTAAAATGCTCTGGGTGCTTGGACAACCCCTTTGACTCTGAGGGATGATATTTAGCTCTTTGGTTACTTTTAGTAACAGTGGGTGGTTACTCACCCTGTGCCACTATCTTATTGTTGTAAAAAACACTCCAAAGTTGGTTACTTTGTTGGTTGGAGCTCCCTTGGCTGGGAGCTGTTATGAAATCCCCTCCCTTATGTAAGAGAGGGGGTGTGAGGTGCCCGCTCCGTGGCTGTGCTGCAGCTGTCGGGTTTCATTATTGCTTCTGGTGTGGGGATGTTGGCAATGTGTGACACTGGCTTCAGAGCACTCTTGAACTGCCCGGGAGGGGAGCGTCTGGGCAGATAAGGACGTTCTGTTTGAGTGCCATCTTTGGAAAGCTGCAGGAGATTCAGGTAACATTGTGGATTCTGGTGGTATTTCTCTTGTCTGTGCCTTTTCCTCTAAATTACTTTGTATTATTAAACAGTGTAACTCAGCAACTGAGCAGTTCTGCCCTGTTTGATTGTTTCTGGTACTCCTGAATTCCTATGTTGAAGTCAGGTTGTGTACCTCAAAGGGTATTTTTAGAAGGGAAAAAAATATGTAGAGGACCACAAAATACAAAGGTTTTCCCTTTAAGGATGATTTTATGGAGCTTGTCCTTCAGATGCAAATGCACTGATTGTTAACCTGTTATTTTTGTCTTCTAATGGGAAGAAAATGTGTCTTTTTTATACTTCTGAGGTAGATGTCAAGCTGATGGATGTGTGTAACATTTACTGCTTAATGTCACAGTAGTTTCTAACACGACTTGTTATTCTGAAGATACTCACAAAGACTTTGAATCCCATTGAATCTCTTCCCTGTCCCCCATGTAATGATGTTACTGTTGCTAAGCCCATAGACAGACATAAATGTAACAGCAGTATTTTTGTTCTACAAGTTCCAGTGATGTGCAGAAGCCCCATAAGTTATTTTTCACCTTCAGACAGGTTAATGGCTGCTGGCGTTGCGATGATAAGGTTAAATGTTAAATCTGTGTGCCTTTTGTAGGGTGAAGCCAAGAGAGTGTGGTGCATCCCTTCTGACAAGACAGGGCTGGTCTGCACTGTCCTCTTTCGTCTGAAGCCTTGAGAGGAAAACCTGCCCAAGGCTTGGCACTTTGAGGGAGTTTTCTCAATATTCAGCATATGGTTTTACTTTGATTGCCCTTTTTTGTTGTTTTTGGTTTTGGTTTTTTTTTTACTAGATAAAGATACTCCACCCATTGCCTTATTTAATTGCATCCCTATTGGGTGTTCAGACATCTGTGGATTGTTAACTGTACACTGACTGTAACCATTCCTGAAAAAAATCAGTCAAATTTCTGTATCATGGTGCCAGAGCTGTAAAAATAATCAGAGCGCTGATTTTTGGTTTTTTTTTTTTTTTTTCCCCCCCTTATGAACTCAGTGGTTTTCTGATTGTAAAATATCAAGAATTAGAGGTTATTGGTTGTTTGTCTGTCTTTCTGCAGACAGCTGAAAATTGTTTTGACCTCTGTCACACTTTTTATATTACTTTTTTTTCTCTCAAGTCTGCATGTTCTGTGTCTGTTTCTACAGGCACATATGCATTCTATGCTGTGTGTTGTCTGTAGCTCCTGCTTCCTGTTTATTCTCATGTGCAACTTTTACTAATAGGTTGTTTCCTTCCTTTCCATGCCAATAAACTCAAACAAGATTAGATCCTTTTGGTGCAATTTCTCTTCTCTTTCAGACATTCCTTTCAATCATTTATAAACCTTCCAACCCTGATTCAAATTGATTCTAATTTTTAAAATTCATAAAATAGTTTTAAACATTTATCAAAGCTTTTTTAATACATATATCTATTTGATTTTTCTCCTCTTTGAGAAGATTTGAACTGGTTGGCTGCTTCTGGTTCTTTCATGCTTTGAATACTGATACTTACAAATCTACATGTCTCTATTTTCAATAAAGGTAAATTGCAGCATAATACATGTAAAAATAATTACTTTTTTGTGAAGTGTTGGGGGGGGGAGGGGAGGAAGAAATGAAGTCATTTTATTCAGGCAGGCTTGTGTTTCTCTGTCCCAGGTTTTGTGGCACAGTATGGATTTGACATCATCACAACATAATAATCTACAAAATAAACTGATACAAGAATTGGAAAGCCAAGAAGGTAAAATGTTTCTTATTTCACTACATTTTCTTGTTACACTTAGGAATATTGTTAAGTATAAGGAACAAGGTGTCTTCCTGACAATGAGCTACTTCTCATTCATTTTTTTCCTGAAGAATTACGTTTATGGCACTTGTACAGATAATACAACAGATAGTGCTGTTGTAGTATTCTAGGTATGCGGTAAGTATCTGCTGTGCTGGCATTCTCTGGTCCCGGCAGTTTCCTACCAAGTGCCTGGCATCCTGCCTGTGACTCGTTCCAGGGAATGAAGCTGTGACTACGATCAAGCCATTCAGGAGAGGTTTGTTTGCAGGGTGTCAATTAGGGAGAACTGGTTATTACAAGCTTGGTTTCTGTCTAGACAGCCTCAAATCTAATCTTCAAATACCTTCAGGGGCTGTTGGCAGCTTTTACTCTTAGCAAGTTCATTGCTACATATCTCTCAAGATGCTAATGCATCACAAATAATCTCCTTTTCAGGGGTCACCAGGAGTATACAGGATTTTAGGCCAAGTGTGTGTGTTTTGAGATGTGGTCTAGTTATGTTCTACAGCTGAATGCAAAAGAAGGAGGTTTTTTTAATTATTATTTTTCATTATACTTCTGTTTAAAATCTCAGCTGAGTCTTAGTCCCCATAGACCCAGGCTTTTGGGCTTCTGCTTTTTCAAGTGAACTCAGTGTCCAGTTTTGCTTTGCTGCCTGTTCGGCAAAGGCAAGGTGGAGCTTTGGGTGTGACTGCAATACTTTAATTATTTGCTTACTGAAACTAATGTTTGTTATTTTGCTTTCAAATACTTTTTTTTAAAGTACTCCAAATGGATGATGACCTTCTCTGGAAAGCTGACATTGCACAGATGGCTGGTAGAGATTGGTATAGGTTGATGTTTCACAAAGTGCTGTTCAACTGCCTTAGTCTTGAGACTTTCTTTTAAGGCAATTCCCTGTCCTACTGTGTAATTCTAACTTGAACAAAGAGCTCAAGTTGATCCTATGCAATGAAGCATGATTGTTAGGAGAAGAAATATCTAAATATAAATATTAAAGATAGAACTACTAAAGACTAAAATATTGATGCCTGTCATCACATATTCTGTAGTACAAAGGGCTGAGGTAAAGCTGCACAGGCATTTCCATGCTTCTATGCAAGCTGAGCTCTCTAATATTGATAGTCTCTTCATGCAGGATTCAGAGCAGGGAGGATTTAGTCTGCATGTAAATTTTTAGCTTTTGAATTATGAAAATAAATTAAGTTCTGAGACATTAGCTCAATGTATGCAAGAATAGTCAGTAGGGCAGAATCTTTAGGTCAAATGCAGAAATATATTCCACTGAGCCAAGAGAGTAACTGTGATAGCAATAGAGTGTGGTTCTCTTCCGTATATAGAAACACTAGTTTAAAAGGATGAGGAAACACAAATGGAAAATGGGATATCTTTACAGTTTCATCTGACACCAGACTTTAACATATTAAATTCCATCCCAGGTTCTGGAGGTGAAGGATGCTGGACCTGCTGCATGGAGACTTACCTGCTCGATCACCCTGAGCCTTGTCCTTTACCGCCTTCCCCATTCCCGTTTCTTTAACTTCACTTACCCAGTTTCAGTCTCTGTGTCTTGAGTTTCTTATTCCAGTTTAGCTTCTCTGCAAGTTCCATTCTGAGCTCTTTATATTCAGTGCCTTCCTCTTTCCTTCTTAATTAGCTTGTCAGAAGTTCTCCAGGTTAAAACTCATTCTTGTTCATGATTCCCATTGCTACCAGTTTTCAGCTCACAGGTAGGTCCTCACCCAGTCTGATCTTTCCTCTGGTGTCTTTATCCAATCAGTTCTCCATCACACCTGCATCGTTAGATGTCTCTTTTTTCCTCTTATGATTTATCTCCTTGGCTAAACTTTCCTGATGTTAGATTCTGCCACTCCCTTCTTGATTCCTTGGGATACTACATTATTTTACCACAGTTGCATTATTTAAATTTACTCCAGAATAATTTTATCTCTGAGACAAAAGGAGGAAAGCAAGTTTGCAAGGCATACTTGTCCTTGACACTCCATCATCTCACTTCGCTTGGCCAGGGCTCAATTTTTAATCCATAAATATCTGAGAAAATGCTGACCTGGTAACCTTCACATGCCTCCTGGCATTTTAGAAGGGACACACTCCTTCTACGCACCCTGTTTGACAGATGTCCTAGTTAATGGCAATTCCTGCCATCATTTCAGATCTCTGGGTGGAGTCCAGAAAGGTGCCTTAAGAGGGACATAGTTAGAATGGAGGCAAGTGAGAAGCAGCCTAACCCTGTAACTTAGAAATTAAGATATTCAGCTGGGAAGAGGGGGTGACTTAGTGTCTCATTCTTATGTCCTGGATTACTTCTAAAGACACTTCTTACCTTTCTTACTCCCCTTCCAACTGATACTTTTCTGTTGACTTCAAAGACTTTGTATAAAATATGAAAAACATCCTGGGACTGAAGTGTGGAGCCCAAGACTGCCTTTTTACAACTACAACTCACTGTCCAACTCATAGCTGGGCTTTTCCTTGCTGCTTTTTCTTCCAGTGTGAGTCTTGCAATCCTGCTTTCCTGATGGCCCACTGCTGGTGGTGATGGAGGGGAGGCTAAGCACCTGGTTCTGTAGGGTATCTGGAACATCCTCCTTGGGTGAGTGAATTGTGAATATGAATCCTTCTGAGGAAGTCCAGCACCCAGTTCCTCCATTTTCTGAGTACTTAAATTGCTTAACCATTCTTTATATAGTCGACTTAGCAGTTAACAGTGCTGGTTAAAAAATGAGCCTATTTATACAATATAAATGATGCTTTTGCTGTATCTTCCCACTACCTGCCTGCCTTTCTTTCATCTTCCTCTTTATTTTCTCTTAGCTTTGAATTATGCTTCTATCTTAAAAAAACCAAAACAAACCCAAACAAAAAACCAAACAACCTCTTCCATTAATTCTAAACATTTTGCCCCACTTGGCTGCCTCCTCCCCACCCCTCCNCCGGCCATGGAAGTCACCATTTGTTACCTACTTTTTTTTTTTCTTCACTGCAGGATTGACCTGAAATATCAGAACTCAAATTCTGCTCCTCTTAGGCAACAAGCTGTCTCAAAACAAACAAAAGACTAAAATAGGTAGTGTGGAATAA
Organism: Brachypteracias leptosomus; assembly: GCA_013401335.1. NCBI lineage: Eukaryota > Metazoa > Chordata > Aves > Coraciiformes > Brachypteraciidae > Brachypteracias > Brachypteracias leptosomus. Next base: position 127,135 of record VYZX01032325.1, read on the forward strand.
GTCTTGAGTATAACCCAATTAAGAAGTGACTAGAACCAAACTACACCTTCACAGCAAATCAGAATGGTTTTAAAAATATCTATTCTCTGAATTTACCTCTTGGCTATCTTATAGTAACTTATCTCTGAGTTCTATTGTTTGAAAGTGGCAGCTTTCAAACACTATTGTAAACATCATGTGTACTAATTTAAATTAACACTACTCTGCTCCTTTTCTCTCCCATCAACAAGTACACCTGCTTTTGCTGAAGACATGACTAAACTCAAATGGAAACTTTTTGTATATGGACAGAAAAGAAGTTGAGGCAACACTCAAATAATCAAAGCCTGTGTTAACTCTGTAGAAAAGTCTGTAATACAATCTTCTCAGCCATGTGCCTGTCTTTCCTGTTTTCACATCTTTCCGCTTTGTAGTAGCTGCATTTCAACAATAAATGAAATATTTCTCAACTGCCACATGGAAGAGGCAGTATGTTTGCATAGATTGATGGTGTTAGGTTGCTTTCAGGGCCTTTCCTCAAAGAAATACTTTAGAAATCCAGAATTATTGGTAGGGGAAGATTGGCAGACATTTTGTTGAGTCCCTTCTGTTCTGCTGGCTGTGGTACCAGTGTGTTCTCGTTTGTACTTACAAGGAAGTAAGAGCTTTCCATGGCACAAAGACCAGCAAGGTAAGAAATGTGAAAGATTAGACTAGACAATGGCTTACAGTGTCTAAATTTCTCATTCAGAGCCTTTCCTATCCATCAGGAGATTGTCTGTCAGCCTTTTATAATGTACATTAGACCATCTAATTTAAGAATACAGTCTGCTTTTGTAGTCAAAAGGAAATCATTTAATTATCTTTAGAGGTTAGATAGCTGCTGAGCCTACACCTGAAGATGTTTTCAATGACAGACAAACATGATGAAGTAACAAGGGAAGTACTTGGCACATTTGAATTCGTTATGTGTTCATGAGATAAACTGACTAGGTACTTCTATTTTCAGCCTTCTAATGGTTTTGGATAACCCGTGACTCAGACGGGGCTGGGATATCAGTGGTGTGAATTTCAAATAGAAAATGTGCCTCTCAAGTCTGGGTAAATACATAGACTAGATACCGTGAACATACCCCTCTCCTGTTCTTGTCCCCTTGTGCTCTGAGCTAAGTGCATCTTGTCTCTTGGCTGAAAAGAGGTGGCTCGTGGTTGGCAGTTTTGTATTTCTGCATTTCAAAGTATAAAATTTCAAGCATTCTATTACCCTGACGTAGTATCTCTGATTAATCAATATAATATATTTCATCATTTCTGCCACTTCAGTGGGTTGAGCTTCTAATAAATGTACTAGAGTGCCTACACTCGCTTACATGATCATTTCCCTCTTTGTAGGTAAGGGTGAAGTAAGGAAAAAATAACTGTGTAGATTAGGTAAGTATTAGTTTTATATTCTTAGAAAGGTATAAGTTACATATGACTTGTGGAAAGTCAAGGACATGATCAGATTTCCTTCCTAACCCCCTCTTTTAAGGGTCCTTAGGCTATCATGAAGTGGAATGAAATAGAAATAAGTGGAGTGAAATAAAGATACTAAAATGAAACCACCTGAAATTTGGAGACTATTCTGTAATTCAGAATTGTGTATGTTTCCATGGAGCCATCTGTAATGCTTGCAAGAC
>VYZX01032327.1:0-11788 GCA_013401335.1 Brachypteracias leptosomus
TTTTCTTGTTTGTTTTTCTTTCTCTCCCGAGATCAATAGATCAGTAGTAGATGTGGCGCTTTGGGAGATAGTCTAGTGGTCAGGGAGATGTTGGAATGAAGGTTGGACTTGATGATCCAGATCCTAGAGGTCTTTTCCAACCTAAATGATTCTATGATTCTAATATTTTTTTTCTTAGAAACATATCAGCTATTTCTTAGTATACTCGCTGATCTTCAAGCTATCTTTCCAATCATAATCAGGCCAAGAGGATGTTTTCTATCTATGCATAGTCAAAAATAATTTGCCCAAAACTGCATCAGAATCCATTTACAAATTTCAGAACTGCATAGTTTAGAGTACAAACGAAGATATAGAGAGGCTTTATTTTCAGTGTCTGGCAAAAGAGGAAATTAAAGTATCTGAGAATTTCTAACAGGCTGAAGTATCTAGTATATGATTATTGGAAGTATCTTGAAGTAAATTATGTTACATCTCATTAGGACATCCAGGTGAAGCTATTCTACTTGCTTTGGAACTATTTTCCTTCTCATCGTTTAGCTGTGTTTTAAATGCTTCAAATCACTACAAGAATATGAACATTGATTCTGTCATGCAGTTAGTCATTATCTATTAAGATAAGACTAAACTGGAATTAGAACATTCAACAAGCTGAAACATTTGTCTGGTGCCATGATCTGATTTCGGCCTTTGGGAGACAGACAAGAAAAAGACAGGAAGAATAAAAACAACACCTGAACTTGATGATATATAAGACTTCTGACTTTAGGTTTTGGTTGTGTAACTCCTGTAATAGAGAAAGGACTACTTAAAACCTAAAATTATCCTTTCTGTAGTCCTTTTTTCTGTAAGGTTTTCAGGGGCTCTGTCAAACCAGAGACAGAGGAATGATAGCTTATTTTAGCTGTGGAAAGACAGAGAGGCTGAAAAATCCATGTATAAAGTTAAAAATATTTCATAACCTTTTTAACAGAAGAGAGATCATGAAGAGAAAAAGTAGGGGAAGGAGAGACATGTGATTGTTAGTGAGACACCTCACAAAGGGATTTTAATTTTCAGAACTATTTCCCAACCAAGATGGAAGCTAAAGCTCCATCTATATTGCTAAATAAAAGTCCAGGGATTGATCTTTTGCTGAAAAGCTGAGTGCTGCCAGCTGGCTGTGGTCCACAGCATTTAGGGCTAACCACCTCTGTAAGAAATTTGTCTTGGAGAGAGCAAGCTGGAGTATTCCAAAAAAAAGAGCCAGGAAGTGCTGTTAACAATTAGGCAGTAAGGATGCTATGGTCCAGTGCAGTACAGAGTTACCCAGATAGATCTTTAGCTTGGCCTTATCCACTGTGAGCCATCAGACTCTACAGATGAAAAAGAGACATTTTTAAGCAAAGATCTGTATCAGTAGTATATAATTAGCTCTAGTTTAAGAGCCTGTTTCTGAGCTACATTAATTAGCATAAAAATGAAATTTGTGTATTCTTCTGGTTTTAATCTAATCTTACAAATGTTTCTTATGTACTTCCTGATTTACAATGTTCTGTTTTTCTGTGTTCTTATTGTTTCCACTGTTATAACACAAACAACATTGAAAGCCTTGAGCTGACTCCATGCTTAGGTATATGTTTGATTTCAATTTTTCTACTGAATGTAATGAGAATATTAAGAAATATTAAGTGCTCTGCTGGATTGGAGCCAAGATTAACAATACTAGGTAGACTAAGCTATATTTTACATAAGCTTTAACTGAATGTTCATAGTTTTTCTCTGTAATGTTGGAAGTGGACTAGATTAAGAGAAAACCAGAATGACAGGTACCCAGAAATCAGTTCCAGCTAAGTAGACTACAGACATTGCACAGTGTACCGCAACAGGAAGGAGAAGTTGAAGGTTGTCAGTTTGCCTAATACTGAACAAAAACATAAGGCTGCTCCTAAATGCCTGAAATAATAGGACCATCATGGATGTCAAATCCAGTTTAATCCTCTTTGGCAGCATAATACTTTTCTAAAGCCGTATAATCAAAGGGTGGGGAAGAAAATCATCAGATTTAACATATAGACTAGAATTTGGGCCTCTGTGTGAAATCTGTGAGTTTTATACATAATTTAATGGATGCATTTTTCTTATATATATTCTGATATATAAGAAAATGTACTATTTATTTAAGAATTTCCTTTGGTGATACAGTAATTTTCCTTTCTTCTCTGGTTCTTTCCAGTGTTTCTCCTGAAGGACTGTGTTTTATAGTACTACCTATCTTAAGCTGATTGTAGGCATATATTGCAAAGCTAGAACTCTCAAAAGGATGATTTTATTTCCCAGTCTTGAAAATAATACATATGGTACATTTTTATTAGGCATCAAAATTTTTATTATTAAATCCTGATGACTCATGATCAATCAGGAATGGAGGCACATTGCATTAGATAGTATAATGTCTTCCCTAACCTCATTGCAGTCCAAATAAACAAGAAAAGAACGATCAAAGAAACAGAAGCAAAACACTCTGAAAGGTTAGTATTGTGGCAGACAACACCATGTTGGGGGTATAATTTCAGGAAGGGGAATTGTAGGAAGTGATTAGCTAAGTGCTTAAACAAACTAAAAGGAGAAGAAAGGTATGCAAATTAATGAATAAAGTTGTAGGGGAAAGAAATAGACCAGAAAGGGACTTCTGGAGTGAAGTCAAACCAAAGGTACTCTGAGAAGAGAGGTCAGGCGAACTGGACTGAAGTTTCTCAGCATAGAGCAGAGCAGCTGTTACCAGACCTGCAGGCTTTAACTCTCTGTTTTAGCTGATCGCCTACTCCTTTTCCTAGCTCAAATTGGGAAGGAAATGTGCCTTTAAGTAGTCAGTTTTTGAATCTCCTATGTATGAAATCTTATTTTCAAACATCTTTATATTAGAAGGGAAATCATTGAGGACAATATTCCATAACATTTATAAACTTTCTTGTTTAGCTATCAGAAGTTTCAGTGTTGAAAAAAGTTATGTTTGCCATCAGTATGTGGACCTGGTTCATTTGCAGAGTTGCACGTTAAGGCCTTTGTATACACATTGACAAGATTCCTGTTGTAGTTTCTTTTGCCAGTGATCCATGTGAGTAAGGTTTCCATTAGCATGAAGTGATATAATCATTAATAATTTTTGTACACTTTGTAAATGATCTATGGGTAAGGACAATTTATCATGTATTTTGATTGGATCAGAGTCTAGAAAGTGGCGGTAATAAATTTAATATAAGAAATACATAAATTTCACTTAAATTTTTCTTCGTTTTCAATTACGTTATGACATAGGAAAAAAAAAATAAATCTATGTGAAAGATCATTTCAAGACATGTAATTTATAATTTCATGGGAAATATGCAGTATCTGTCTTTCTTTTCATGATGTTTGTCTTGCAAGAATCTGGAAATGGCTGTTTGGTTTTATATCTTTGCAATCTAAATTATTGTCATTGCCATCAAGGGAAATTCATACGAAATCTTTTTATATGAGTTCATTGTGATGAATGTGGTAGGGGGAAAACATGCACAGACACAGACACACAGTTGCGTTACATACAATGTATAAACAAATGGCCATTTTGACTTTCAGTGGAAAATATTTAGGTGAGTTAGTTACTTTTGAAAAAGGGTCATATTTTACTGAGGAATTTCAATACTTTTGAAAACTCGACACAGTAAAATGTGGACCCCATACCAATCTAATTTAAGTTGGAATTTAAAATACTGAAGAAGTGCACATATCAATTTTCACACATGACCCAGACCCTGTCTGTGCAGACCTATTTTCTTGTGGTAGAGATGTTGTGAATTGGTCATTAATGAGGACTGTTACAATCCTCTTCAGTTTCATTCAGAAGTATTCCTTACTGAATTTAATGGTTTTGGTAGAGCTTTTCTCATGTCTTTTCTTACAATTTTGTCAGATGTAATTCATGTATTAATGGGATATGTCCATTAAGTGAATACATAAAGTTTTACTGTTTACCTTATGTAACATGATACTCATCTCATCATTCTATAATGGCCTTCTTTGGGATTCAAATTATGTCAATTGCTCTTATAAAATAAATGGAAAATTCATCCCTTTGATCCATGGTGCCAGTTTAAGAAATAATAGTTTTTGTTGGATGAAATTATCCTTACCTGTGTGAGCAGCCTAGTGTGGATTTTGAATCAGAACATGAATTGTAAAATCACAGAATAATTTATGTTGGAAGGGACCTCTGGACATCATTTAATCCTATTCTGCTCTTGAAGCAGATCAGGTTGGTCAGAAGTTTTCCTTTTATCTGATCAGAATCTCCCTGCTGCAAGATATGTCTGTTTCAAAGTCTGTTTCTATCTTTAACATTAAATATGTTGAAGATCGTTCTCTAGTGCTGAGGACAGCTGATGTGGAGCAGACCACAACTGTAATATTAAACATCCCTGCAAAAGTGGGAGTTTGTATCCAAACTTTGTCATGAGTGGCTTCTAGCCCACATCAACTCTTCTCTTGTTCTAGGAATGGTTTTGGAGCAAGATGTGAAGTCCAAAAGTGTACAAAAGACACATAGGGGATTCTGCTTGTTTAACAGTACAGATCACATTCTGGTGCTTGAAACTAGCACTGCTTTATTGAAGTATCTGCTCTCTAGACCCATTTAATTTAATATTGTAGACAGGACCTACAATTCTATGAGAAATATGAGATTGTAGTGTGTAACCGATATGGTGTGTCACATCTACTAGTAGGTGTATTTGTTTTCTTCTACAATGCCAGACATCTGCCTATTGTAACTCCTCAGAATGAGAAGTCAGTCTTCCAGTTGTATAATCAGTAGATCTGGCCACACACTAAACTCTTTCTGAGAGTATGCGAACCATGGATAGAACCATGTTAAGTATTGAAAGGCCTCAATAAGGTCTTCCCGGAGCTTTCTCTTCTCCAGGCTGAACAACCCCAACTCTCAAAACCTGTCCTTATAGGAGGGGTGTTCCAGACCTCTGATAATTTTTGTGACCCTTCTCTGGACCTACTCCAATGGGTTCATGTCCTTCCTGTGATGAGGGCTCCAGTGCTGGATGCAGTACTCCAGGTGAGGTCTCACCAGAGTGGAGTAGAAGGGGAGAATCACCTGCTGGCCACAATTCTGATGCAGCCCAGGATATGGTTGGCCTTCTGAACTGTGAGTGCACCTCTTTTCTATTTCAGGCTCCTTCTTCTCGGCTGCTGTTTACTTGCCCTTGTATTTTGATCAGGTTTGAGGGGTTTCACAGAGGCAGTTTTTGCAGTTGGGCTAGGGCAATGTTTTTAGTGTTGGCATAGCTTTACCTATGTCCTCTGTTAGACATTGTTACAAGTAGATGTATAATGTTTACAAAATTATCCCCATACAACACTTTCTTCATGACCAGATGTGTGTACTAGATAAGGAACTTGGGAGAAATTTATTGCATTGCCTCTTAGCACTTATCAAAATATTTATTGTAAATGTAGCTCTTTGAGTACTGGCAAACATTGATAGCTGAGAGTTGGCCAATCAATCAGACATGAATTGTTCTTTTTCAGAACATCAGATTGATGCAACATATTTTCGCTTAGTGGGAAATATGCCAATTTTAACTGAAGCCTGGTTTTAAAGTCAGAGATGTCATTCCAAGAAATAAATAATTAAGATATGCACTGCAATTGTGATTTCTTATGGGACTGGTCAGTTGTTCACATCTCAACTAAATTAATAGATGGTTAAAAGTCATTACAATCTGTAGCTTTTGAATGACACTTGCTACTGAAATGATGTAAATTATCTATTTCCTAGTAAGTTAATGGTAATGAGATCAATACCAACTACTGCAAGTTTGCTGATGATACAAAACTGGGAGGAGTGACTGACACACCAGAAAGCTGTGCTGCCATCCAGCGTGACCTGGACAGGCTGGAAAGCTGGGCGNTTCATTAGCAGTTTTATAGGAGACAGACTTGAAGTGGAGCTCTTATCTCATCACAGATTTAATCTCAATTCCATCTACATGTAAGATAGATTTTTAGGTTTTCTCTGTAAAAAATTTGCCCTTTAGGCCCCATTAGTAGGTAATTCTAATGACCTACAGTGAACACCTTCGTAGTCTAAAATACGTTATGCTGTAAAATTGCCTGTTAAATAGTTTAAGCCAGGTAGAAGAAATTCCATGCTTAGCTTCTATGGGTAAGTCACCCAAACAAGATTTTGTGGAGAAAAAATCTAATATGATCCCTGGATTTCCAGTATGTCAAGTCCGTTTCTACAGTGGCAATCTCTAAAATTACCTTAATACAGCTTTGGTGTTAATCAGGGGTTGATATTCAGCATGAGAATTAATCTAACTGTAGCCTGTTGTTCATTATAATGATCTTTTTTTTTCAAGTGAAAATATACACTCAAGAGGTAGAAAGTTTTTTTCTGAGTCCAAAAGTCAGAGCTCAACATAGGCATGAAGTGATTGTCATGAATAATTGTATATTTATATTTTAATATGAGCAACTCCCTTTTGGTAATGTACTTGTCCTGCTTGAGGCTGGGATAGAGTTAATTTTCCTTCTTAGTAGCTAGAATAGTGCATATTTTGGATTCAGTATGAGAAAAATGTTGATAAAATACTAATGTTTCTAGTTGTTAGGAAATCAAGGACTTTTCAACTTCCCATGTTTTGCTAGTGTACACAGGAAGTTGGGAGGGAGCATGGGCAGGACAGCTGACCTGAACTAGCCAAAGACGTATTCCTACCATAGAACATCATGCTCAGTATATAAACTGGGAGGAGTTGGCTGGGGAGTGAGCAGGTTGCTGCTCGGGCATCAGTCAATGAGTAATGCGCAATTACATTGTGCATTGCTTGTCTTTTCTTGAGTTTTATCTCTCTCTTTTTGTTATATTTCTTTTTATTGTTTTTGAAATTATATTTCATTATTATTGTTATTAGTATATTTTATTTCATTTTTGGTATTAAACTGTTCTTAACTCAACTCACACATTTTACTTTTTTTTTTTCAATTCTTCTCCCTAGGAGAGAGCAAACAGCTGTGTGGTGCTTAGTTGTTGACTGAGGATAAATGACAACAGTACTTCATGTTGCTTTCCATTTGATGAAATGCAACTTCAACCTAGCACCGTTTTGAGTATAGGTGCTCCAAATTAGTCTGGTTGCATACAATCAAAATCATACTAGTTAAGATTTATTTAACATGTCTTAATTTAGATAAAGTTCATGAGAAGTTTGTAACATGATTAATTTGAAAAGGCACTGAAACTCCTGAGCTGTCCAGAAATACTCTATCTTTAAACTATCTCTGGTTATTACTGGGAACATTATTTTTCTTCAGCAGAATATGCATTTTGAAAATAACAATAATATTAATATGTGTGAGTTCATTTGGATTTTCTACTTCTAAAACTTTTCAAAAGTTTAATATGTGCCTGTTCCATTTTTATAACAAACTTGTGTCTGTTACAATGATTCAAAAAAGCTTTAAGCAATACAAACACTACAGCACAGATGTAAATTTTTTACTTTCTAGAAAGTATAACAAAGCTAAGCTTGAAGCTATTGGTATAATGAGAAAATGATCAGCCAGGTTCTATGGTCTATCTATGCAAGAATCATATGCAATTTACTATATTGTCTCTTCAGAGTTTAAAATCTGTATACTTGTAGATCATTCCAAAGAGTGGAGCTCAAGGGCTGCTTATTTTAGCTTTTCTGTGAAGTTACATTCAATTCTATGTTCCAGTTCTGTCCATATCGGGTATATACGTTCTGGATCTAGAACTGATCCACAGTCTATGTTAAAGGAACACGTATAAAAGCAGGGACCTATATAAAAGGAAGATTTAAATAGCTTAAAATAATTAATTTTTTTTCCCTACTACCCTATTTAATGCAATTAAATCTATGTACATATATATGCCTTCTCTTCATGTGACCTCATTATCCATAACATTGTTTCAATTTCTGATTACATTGTTCCATACGTTATCTATGCATCTCACCAAACAAACTCTATACTATTTGAATATCTAGCAAACTTTCTCCAGATCTGTTTGTTGCAGAGAGCCTCTATTGCCTTTCTGCCTTATAATCGGCCTCTCAAATGTTCTCATGTCTGAGGGCTACACTCTCAGAGTTTGTGTAAACCCTTGGAACTTAATGACCATTTTGTTAAAATGGGATTTCTTTCTTCCAGCATGATGGAATGTATTTTAATTTTGGAACTGATGTGTTAATAATAACAGTTCCTGCAATATATTCAGTGAGTACGTTTAAAATGTTAGTTCCTCTTCTAGAATGTTCTGTCTTTTCTGAAGTCTGGAAAAAGGGTTGAAAGGGTTATCAAGCACTAGAACAGGCTGCCCAAGGAAGTGGTTGAATCTCCATCCCTGGATGTATTAAAGCCATCTAGATATGGTGCTCAAGGATATGGTGTAGAAGTGGCCTGGTAGAGATAGATAATGGTTGGACTTGATGATCTTAAAGGTCCTTTCCAACCATAGCAATTCTGTGATTCTGTGAAATATAATGTAATGTCCCAATTAGTAACAACTTTAACCCATAATGAACTTTATATCCATATATGCTGTCTGTACATAATATATAGGTAGATTCAGCTACATATATAAATGTAACTTCCAATATCCACTTTCTGCAGTGTTTTTTAAGTTTTTTGGTGTTAACATACGTAAGACAACAGAAAACAAGCAGTTCTTCATCTGTGCTCTATTCCTTAACATTCTTTGTGCTCCAAGTATGCCCGTTTGAACTGTAGGTTTTATTTTCTCAAAAGCACCTTTGATCCTCAGCTGTTTCACTTCCTCAGATGGAATCCCAAGCAGCTGACCATTAAGAATTCTGGAACAAAAATTCCATCCACCAATAAGAGTGTGTATATATGTGTGTATATATATCCAAATATATATCTATATATGCATATATATATGGAGCTATATATATCTATATTCCATCCATCAGTTTGGCTGTATCTCTGTGTGTGTCTATAAAACTTTGTATTTTTACATAAAAAATGTCTGCCTTAGGCTGATGTAACTGAGACAAGAAGACAAAATATTAGGGATGTTAGAGAGAGGAACCTAAAAATTCCACTGTATGGTCAATTATACCCCTTCAAGATTTAAGAGATTTCTTGTGTGTGAGAGACATTCCAGCACTAGATAAAAGAAGACTATTTTATTATTTTTCTCAGATAAAATATCACCTGACTCTAGATGATAATGCACAATTTGTTCTAGCTAGTGTAAGCTAATTATTAGTTCCATTAATAAAGTTCTTTAGTATGTGTGATTTCAAAAGTTCACAGAATTGCTATGGATGGAAAATACCATCAAGATCATCAAGTCCAACTTATCTAACTCTACCAGGCCCACTACTACACATTATCCAGTAATCTCTATTTTACTGCCTTCATTTAAACCAAATATTTTTGCCAGGAAGAAGGACTGTATGAAACTTTTGAAATTTGTGGCATATGCTTAACACTTTGGCACAGACTCAGATTATTAATAGGAGGATTAAAGAGTTAGGTGCTAAACTTTTACTGATTATTATCATTCCCAGCATATAGCCTGAAATTCCAAGATCAGCTGCTGCCTAACCTTGTTTTTTCAGGTGTGCATGTTTCATCTAAAAAAACCTGTGAGATGTTCAATCATGTGTCACAACACTCAACAAAGGGAATCTGAACCCATGTGAGTATATTGTAACCTATAAGCCATGCTTGTGCTTTCATGTGTGTTCATCTTTCTGGCTCAATGAAAATGTAATTTTTCCATCAAAATGGAACACTTCAACATGAATAGCTTGGTGAGTCCATCTATTTCAGATTCCTTCAGACCAGCTCACTTAGTTACTAGTGACTTCCCAAGCTACTAGCTAGTAAGATGGATATACCTCTTTCCTATATGTAAACTATATATGCACTTGAAATATAGGTAAATTCACAATGGATGTGTATATACTCATACTGCCGATATGTATTTCTATTTATAATTATATGTATTTCCTTCTGCATTTTGTGAAAAAAAGACTGAGTGGAAGACATTGATCAGGACTGTGCATTGCAGCTAGAGGTATGCTATTGTGTAACTGAAGAGCTGTAAACAAGAGGACTAAAACCTAAAGGTAATCTGGTTTCTATTGACACGTTCTCCTGAGTACTGCAGCTGTTCCCTCCTCAGCAGTTACCATGGATCCTCTTTCTCTCTCTCTGTATGCACTTAGGAAAAGCTCTTGTTACCTTAGCTAGACCTTCAGGGGTTTTTTTGGTTGTGGTTTTTTTTTTTTTGTGTCCCCTCACACCTATCTCGCATTAACAAAATTAATTTTATTTCATCAAGTTACTTTTGATTTATACTGGAATAAACAGAAGACTGAAGCTTCTTAAATCTATTCTTTTGCCTGCAGAATCAGGTTACACTAACTGATAGATGAAGAAAGCAAATACCTGTTATTACATGATGTATTGACTAGACTCCAGTTAGCACATTATGAACCATATTAACTCATATTATATTGACTGGAATCTGGAACATAAATTTGTATACATTATAATGAAAAAGTAAGCAAATGGTTATTTTCCTCTAGGACTGAAGTTCTGTAAACTGGGTTGAATATGAATATGAAAACCTAGGCTTTGCACTAGAACTCTGTGGATGGCTCCAAGGAAGAGATGAGTCTATCTGGGCAGAAGAAGGAAATAGAACTAAAGTCAGAAAGGACAGAAGATGTGGAAGTTGAAGACAGTTTATTGCTGCTTTATCAAACATACAGGTGTGCTGGGAAAAAAAAAAAAAAAAAAGACGCTTATTTACTCTTCACTCTCTGTATGTAACTTGTTTAGACCTGTTGCTGCTCTACAAAGATGTCCTGGGTAATAACTGTGCCCACTGTTGTTTTAAAAGAGGTTCAGTTTTGGACAATCAAGTCAGTTTCTCTCAATAGTCACAATAGTCTTCATTCTGAGTACTGTAAAAACTTTGGAGTACACGTACAACCAAGGTTAGAATATAAGTCTATGTTTCATAATGATAATGAATGATTGATTTTGAGTTATTTTCAGTATTAATGAGAGATAAATATGATTCATATATGCTTCTACTTATAATACGTAGCTTTCCACTTATAATATATAGTTAGTTTGCAGTGGTTCTAGGAAGGAACTGAATACCCAAAAGGAGAAAGCACACTATGGGGTTTGAGCCCATTTATGATTTTTTAAATGAGTTTATTATTTTTAAATGATAAATTATTTAATTATTATTTTTAAATGAGTTTATCGGAGGGGCTGATAGGCAGACCGAACCTGCTTCATAGAGTGGTCTTCTGTCTCCCTGGTGCCCAGGTAAAGGACATTGTAGGTAAACTTCCCACCCTTGTGAGTCCTTCAGATTATTACCCGCTTCTAGTCTTTCAGGTGGGTAGTGATGATGTAGCAATGAGAGGTTCGCAATCAATTAAAAGAGATTTCAGGGCCTTGGGGCAACTGGTAAAGGGATCAGGAGCTCAAGTTGTGTTCTCCTCCATCCCTCTGACATCAGCGATGGAAGAGGGAATATATAGGAAGAGCCAACAGGTCAATTCATGGCTCCAGGACTGGTGTCATCAACAGGTCTTTGGGTTTTACGATCACGGCTCAGTATACAAGACACCAGAGCTGTGAGCAGCTAATGGGATGAACTTGTCCCAGGGAGGGAAAAGCATTCTGGGACAGGAGTTGGCATGGTTCAATGACAGGGCTTTAAACTAGATTT